>CM060598.1:13818914-13896414 GCA_030578255.1 Tiaroga cobitis
CCAAGGTTGCTGTGGCCACTGGCTGTGTACGAGGTTTCTTTGACAACAGTGGATAAGCTGGAAGCGTTAATAAGTTCATACATGAGGAAATGGTTGGGAGTTCCAAGCTGCCTCAGCAGAGTGGGACTTTATAGTAAAGGAATATTGCAGCTGCCAGTCTCTGCTTTAACCGAGAAGTTTAAGTGTGCCAAGGTCAGACTGGAAATGACCTTAGTAGAGTCAGGCGACAAATGTGTAAGGGAGGCAGCCCCTGTGTTAAAAACTGGTAGAAGGTGGTCAGCAAAGAAATCTGTAGTAGAGGCAAAGGCTGACCTTCAAATTGGGGATATCGTGGAACAGGTAAAGCATGGAAGAGGGGGGTTTGGGCTCAGTTTAGCTCCTCCTAAATGGCACAAGGCAGGCCCAGCTCAAAGGAGGAAGCTGGTAGTCAACGAGGTGCAAAAGCAGGAGGAGAGGATGAGGTGTATAAAGGCCATTTCCCAGGCCAAGCAGGGAGAGTGGATGAGATGGGAGAGTGTGGAACAACGCAAATTGGGCTGGCAAGACCTTTGGTCAATGGAAGAGAGTAGGATCAGTTTCCTTATTAGGTCAACATATGATGTTCTCCCATCACCGCAGAACCTAAACCTCTGGGTAGGAGAGGATCCCTCTTGTCCTTTGTGTTCATCACCTGCCACATTAAGACACATTTTGACAGGATGTAAGGAGGCTCTTAGCCAAGGTCGGTTTACTTGGTGCCATGACCAAGTATTGCGATGTTTGGCTTTAGCATTGGAAGGCAAGCGTAGTATGACCAATAAGTTGCCGCCTGTTCTAGCAAAACATTACACGCAGAAGACAATATTCCTCCGCCCAGGCGAGCAACCACCACGAAAAGGTGTTAACACCAATTCTCGCCCAGGACAACTGGAAGCTGCTAGGGACTGGAAGATGCTGGCTGATCTTGATCAACGGCTTATTTTTCCACCTGAGATTGCCACCACTAACCTACGACCAGATATTGTTTTGTGGTCTGGATCAGCACGCATTGTTCAACTGATAGAGTTAACAGTGGCATGGGAGGATGCGGTAGATGAGGCATATAAGAGGAAGAAACTGCGGTGTGCTCATCTGGCTGCTGAAGCAGAACAGCGAGGATGGAGAATTCAGGTTTATCCAGTGGAAGTGGGTTGTCGAGGTCACTGATGGGCAGTAACGCGTTAGAAGTAACGCGTTACTGTAATCCAATTACTTTTTTCAAGTAACGAGTAAAGTAAGGGATTACAATTGCAAAAACAGTAATTAGATTACTGTTACTTCCCCGTAAGCAGGCTGTGTTACTGCGTTAGTTAACCGTCATTTTGTTTTGTGAGACTGTCTCGTGCCATGAGTCGTGCGTGAGTGACGTATGAGCGCCGCGACGTCAGTGGTAAACACCGAAATGTGTAGTGTTGAACAAGAGACAACATGGAGCGCGGGAGAGAGACACGCATTTGATTGGTCTCACACGCCACACCCCCGATTTCTCACGCTGAAGTGTCAACCCGGTCGATCAAATGCCTGAAAGATGAGTTTATCTATAGATCTACCTGTTGAGTCACTCGTGATCGACTAGTTATACCGTAAATTAGTTAAAATCTCCCGGAATCTAGAGCGAGCGTGCATGCGAGACAGAGACCGCTGTAGCAACAATGACTTTTTGCCTTAATTAGCTCAAATTATTCATAGAGAATTTTCATAATTAATCATGGATATGATTATTATCTTGCATGTTGCAGTCAAATTATCGAAATTGAAAATAGAGCGATCGAATATATGAAGGATACATCATAACGAATTATAATTCCTCATTCATACATCAATGGTCTCATTATAGATCGATTATATGAGATAACTTTGAGGGAATTAATTTAGTTATCAAACACTCGGTTTGTCCAGCAAACAGCCGTAAGATTAACTTACCAACTTCTCAACAAAGTTATCCCTTTTTATAAACTCCAAGAAATCTCAATGTTCCGGCCGTGAACATTAATTTTCTTGTGTTTATAAAATTTAGGTTACTGAAATAGTAACAACTTGTAAAGCTTGTAGCTATGAGATCAGAATTTCATTGACTTGTAATATGAGCTAGACAGAAATCAATCAAGAATATGGTTTTAATAATTGAAACTACGGATACAGAATTCTACATTAAAAACCCCGGGATACATATATGTACATTAACAGTAAAACTAACGAAACAAACAAATAACAACGAGAGAGAGAGAGAGAGAGAGAGAGAGAGAGAGAGAGAGAGAGAGAGAGAGAGAGAGATTGAGAGAGAGAGAGAGAGAGAGAGAGAGAGAGAGAGTGGTCTGATCGAAAGATCATGTGAGCTAGACAGAGAGGGAGAAATAAAGCAGACCTGGAAAGATCATGAGTTTTGCAAAATTCATCACAGACACAGAACCTTTGAGACAACAAAAATCAACAGATCTTAACCCTTGAAAGCATAGTAAAACAGGTACTTGCACTGGTAAAACTCTTTTGGATGGGTGATGAGAAACCGGCGTGTGTCTCTCTCGGTCATGTGGATTCCGAGCGTTCGGGTTCGTCCAGCGCGCGTGAGCGCGGCATGTTTGAATGTCCTTGGAGGTGAAGCTTGCCAGCTGAGATCGGGCTGTGTCCATTTTCCTCGCGAGCAGAAATGGCCAGGGACCAATGCAGGGAGAGGAGAGTTTGAGTTGCACAATGGTTCTCTTTGTGTTCCTGAGGAGAACCGCGTCTTGCGTGTGTGTCCTTAAGAGCGGGTGCGTGCTTTGTCAGCTCTTCCGGGCGAGAAGGTTCAAAGAGTCTCTTTAAAGTTGAAGTTGCCGATTACGTTCATTTCACTGAAACTAAACGTAAGAAAAGGTCCGAAGACGAAAATAAAGAAAACGGAGAAAGCTCCCTAAGGAGCCATGGAACCGGAAACCTCTCACAGGGAAAAACTCTCTAGCCACGTAAGGGCTCTGTGTCTGTTTTATGGAGAGGAGGGGTTCACTCTGCTTCACGTACGTGAACCAATTATCTTAGAGTGTCTCGAGCGGGAAAAGTTCTTCTTTGTCTTGTGGGGGAATGCCCGCTTGAGTCATGAGGAGATGGTATTTGAGCCGTTCGGCTCCTGAAATATGAAATGTGTAAAATAATGCACCTTACTTCATTATGCTATCAGAATTCGGCTCCATTAGATTGAGGGAATTACAGACATATCAAACACGTCACATGAAGATTATCGGAATATAGAGTTACATTCATATGCAGAATTACAAGCATCTTTAAAGTTTGCTTAACACACAATGAAATTGTCAGTACTTCCAGTATGGCATGTGACGACATCTAAGCACAAAAATGAATACATTTAAAACATGTAGAGGTACTTTTCTCTGAAAAGTTCCATGGCTGGTGTTTGTGTGTTAATGTGTTGGAACATTCTTTTGATGAACTCTTAGACTTCAGAGCTATACACTAGCAAACCACACTTCTATTATAAAGCAAAGCTAATAAGATATGCATGCGTACAGGAAGGTTGGATACAATTTCTGTGTTATATACACATTATAGGACATTTGTGTGTGTGTGTGCCTTAATGTGTGATTGTCCTTCAGAGTTCAGGCTGCTTTGTGGACTCTTTCTGTGTGGGAGGGGGGGGGGCGTCCCGTGCGCGTCCCATGAGACGGCGAGGTTTGAATGGTTGACCATTTGTCGAAGACAACGCTGGCTTGTTCCAAATGTGTCATGTGCTAGCCATAGTGGCACCAATCTGGTCAACATGCTTGAAGGGGGTCGTATACAGAATGCCCCTTTGTTTACTCACGAAGAACTGACCTTTGTTTGCAAATCGGGATTCGCTAATTTAGATACATCTGTCCGGATACCCTGTCAGAGTCGCTACACCGCGTAGAGGGAGAGCGCACCCGCAGACAGTGAGAGCGAGCGAGAGACCTTGGCGTGTGCAGAGAGCATCCTGATCTAGAAACACGACCCCCCCGTTGGAGAATGTCAAAATTCCACCTCAGATCTGAGCAAGCCGGCACAGGAACGTGAAACTTACTGAAAAAAAAACCTGAACCCCCAACTGACATGACATGGCTGTTTTGGTAAACTAATTTTTACTCCTCTGCACTTTACTGTTAGTCAACGAGGTGCAAAAGCAGGAGGAGAGGATGAGGTGTATATATGATGAGAAGTAATTAGTAATCAGTAACTAATTACTTTTTTCAAGTAACATGACCAACACTCATCGAGGTTTTGTGGCACACTCTACAACCCGGTTCCTCAGAGACGTCGGATTCAGTGGCCAAGAGTTGCGTCGCACAGTAAAGAACTTATCTGAAGCAGCAGAAAGGAGCAGCAACTGGCTGTGGTTGAGACGGAAAGATTCTAGCTGGCTGTGTAAAGGCTGCCACGCTACGGTTTCGTAGAATTCTTGAAAACTTGAAGAGTCTGTTGGTTTATTAGTATAGGTTGTATAGTATTTACAGTCATTACGTTCCTGTGTATATTGCGTGAATGACGGGTGGTTGGGCAGATATTGTGTCTTTGCGGTAGGTGGTATGCCATACGGAACCGTTGCCACTGAAACTGCATATTAACGCACCAGTGGGGCTCGACAGCCTTAGTCAAACGGGTTGGCGCGTATGGTTGGTTTGCGGAGAGATTGTGAGATTGTGGTTAGGTCTCAGCAGCAGGAGGGATGTAGAGGTCAGTAAGCTGGGCTGAGTTGAGTGGGGGACGGAGGGGGGTGACTCTGGGACGCCAGAGTCACTGTCGAGCCCTCTTGAGGTGTCGTGGGCTAGTCGACGAAACACTGAGGACGGAAGGTGCCCACTTGAAGACCCTAGAGATGTCCCCTACTTGGCTCAATCCAGACGGTTGTCATGCTGGTCCACTAGGGAGACCACACTGTAGTTGCAGCCGTCGTGTCTGCTGACGCGCCAAGTACACTGCAGCCATTAACGCCGGACAGAAGGGGAGTCACACCACCATATGGAAAGAAGCGTAAATGGGTGAAGCATAGTTTACTGTAAAGCTACGTCTTAGTGTGGCTTATCTTGGCGAAAGCCGAGTACAAATCAGCATGAAGTTTTAACATCTACTCTCATGTAATGGAAATCATAATGTTTGTCCATGATTACCCATTATCAGGCCATATTGGGATTACTAAAACTCACAATCGTATCCTCAGACTTTTTTTTTTTTGGCCAGGGTTGAAGAAAGATGTTCCTGAGTACTGGGATTAGGTCAGCCTGAACTGGGAACACTTCCCATAATTCCTGATATACTCGTTACATCATAAGAAGAATGGCATCTATGCTACTATTAGTCTCTTTGTTTATTTTGTTTAGTCCGAGGTTTACCGCAGTCCGCCGGATCCAGGCCGTATCCAGATCTGATGAAGGACCTGTGTCTGGACGCGACGACAACGCAGTCCTGAAGTGTCAACTAGTCTCTCCCCTGTGAAGACCTCCTTCCCTTTACATCTGTACAGATAATCGTTGTCAGGATAATTCCGGATCACGTCGCTACGCCGAAGCGATAAAATTCTGTATTATAAATTTTAAGGCCACAAGTAGTTTGTTGAGGGTTGGTTTTTTTAGGGAAGGACTACATGCCTGCGCACATATATTTAAATGCACATACCTATAGAATGAACAATTAAAAAGCATGTGCACGCTATCAGTGTTCTTTAAAGTTTGCGTAGTTTTTTTAACAGAAAACTTAAGAGTTTTCTGTTAAAACGGTGTTGTATTGGTGACTTGGCCCCTAAGTTAATAACTAATGATCGTTGCGACGAAAGTGAATCAATCAAAACTAACTTTAGCGGGAAAATAACTTTATTCTAGAGCTGCCATAAAGCCAAAACAATCTGTTACTTTAATTTCCTATTATCACTGTAAAGCCGCTTTGGAACAATCTACATTGTTAAAAGCGCTATATAAATGAAGATGACTTGACTTGACATTGACCAGAGGAGAACTGGCCCCCCGACTGAGCCTGGTTTCTCCCAAGGTTTTATTCTCCATTCTGCCACCTGATGAAGTTTTGGTTCCTTGCCACTGTCACCTTTTTCCACCTTTGTTGCCATTGGCTTGCTTAGTCTGGGACATTAAATTTAACATTTATTTAATATTCAACAATAATATTGATCTGCCTGTATTGACACTATTATACAAGAACTGAACTGAGCAGGGGTGCGTTTCCCAAAACCATAGTTGCTAACCTGTTAGCAACTTAGTTGGTTGGCAATGGGAAATTGCATTGCAACCAACAAAGTTACTAACTTAGTTAGCAACTATGGTTTTGGGAAACGCACCCCTGGACCATGACATCTCGGTTTACTCCAGAGCGTCTATACATATATATAAATGACCTAAATTAATAACTTTTTTAAAACAAAATATTCTTAAAAAAAAGAAAGTCATTTACACCTAGGATGGCTTGCGGGTAAGTAAATTATAGGGTAATTTTCCTTTTTTGGTGAACTATCCCTTTTAGACACACTAGTTAATATAAGTATCAGTCTTTTCAGATTCAAATTAGACCAGTCTACATTTTTATGACTGACTTAAAAAAGATATGACCAGTGTTGAAAAAAAAACAAATGACTAAGTTGCAAGACTAGTCTACGAAGTTTATGCAACCAGCCACAGAACTCAGGCTCGGAGACCAGCCAAGACCAGTAGCCAGTAACTTTGTTTTTCTTAGAAAAACAGTTTACAAAATTACTTTTTAGACTGTGGAAGATACATCAGCCTTAAAAAGTTCTTAGCTATATTGTCATTCAAAAGTTTGGGGTCGGTAATAAAAAAAAATGTTCCCCAAAAGTTATAATATACTATTATTATATAGTATATGTCTCTTATACTCCCATGGGCTGCTTTTATTTTATCAAAATACAATAAAAATTATAATATTATGAAACATTGCAATTTAAATGAACTGTTTTCTATTATATTTTAAATGTAATTTATTCAAGCAAGGACAAAATTGAATTTTCAGCATCATTACTCCAGTCTTCAGTGTGACATGATCCTTCAAAATCATTCTAATATGGTGATTTGGTACTCAAGAAACATATCTTATTATTATCAATGTTGAAAACAGTTGTGCTGCCTAATATTTTTGATACATTTTTTCCAGATGAACAGTAGGTTCAAAATAACAGCATTTGAAATAGAAGTGATAGCAAAGATTTTTTTTCTACATTGTTGCAAAAAAAAAAATCTATCAATTTAATGTATCCTTGCTGATTATCCTGTTAATCTGTAAATCTATTTTAAATCTTTTAATATGAAATACATGAACTACTATAAACAGGAATCACTTTCTCCATTTTCGAGATGTTCCTCACTGCAGAACACGAAATCCAGGGGGAGGAGTTGGATCCAGATCCAACTCCTCCCATCTTACATATACCTAAACCTACCCATCTCTGTCCCCTGATCCCTAACCCCACCCCTAATCCTACCCATCTCCACTCACTGATCCCTAACCCCACCCCTAATCCTACCCATCTCCACCCCCTGATCCCTAACCCCACCCCTAATCCTACCCATCTCCACCCCTTAGATCTGGATCCAACTCCGCCCCCTGGATCTCGTTAACTGCAATGAGGTGCTACTGCCATTTGAGTTAGCCAGAGTTGAATCTCAGTTGTGGCCCATTCTGACCATCAATGCAGATGGCGATACTAGCAGATTTAAATCCAGATGTAAAGAAGGAATGCCTTGTTTGTTGTTGACAGAGAAACTGGCTGCAGAAATTCTATAATGTGGCTTTGCATATACAATAATTCATGAATGCATCAATAAGCAAGAAACAAATGCAAAAATAATCTAATTTCCATGCTTACTTAAAAAAAAAATATATATAATTTCAAACATGCAAACAAGCCTTTATTTCCATCTAAGCCCTGCAAAACATGCCCACACATTTGCTGTCTACTAAAGAAAACAGCACAATATGTATTTGTCTGTGTAATTAAATACGAACAGAGTCCTCATTTTCTAGAGTTCAGAGGAGATTCGAAGTCACACTTTGCTGGATTCCTGGATCACAAAAAAATTGCTTGGATCCAGTCTGAACATTCCTGCATTCTTGTGCAATGACTGTCCCATAAAAACATAAGTTGAGATTTGGAGAATCAGTTTTCCTTTGATAAAACAAAGTTCAATATAAAAGTTAATTTTGTTTTTCAAAAGCAAGGAAGATGACATATGCCTATTTCTGGTTTCCATTGAATAATATCCGTGTATTTTTCTTTGAAAAAAATACTCCTCTGAGAGCAATATTCACTATATTTACAGAAATACGTTCTGGTTATCAGATATGCTGAATACAGGGGGGAAAAACATAATATTTCCAGAGGAAGGAGGTAAAGTAAGACGAGCAAATCAGAGGCAGCCTGTTCACTAAAGCACTCTAGCTTAAGAGTCAGATTTATTAATAAAATTACACTCAAAACCTTCTACAGACCACTCCTGAGTTCCAAGCCTTGGGTCATTCTACTGCGCTTCAGAGTAGAGCAGTGAGGACAGTTGTCAGCAGAGCATCAGTCTGAGAAAGAGGCCAGAATAGGGTGCTTGTATTAGTTGGCTTTGGCTCGAAGCTGGGCTCTTTTGCCAGTGACAGCTTGGAATCCAGTCTTGATGCTGGCTACAGAGCAACGTGAGTGACAGGTTTCACACTGCAGGAAGTAGAGACGCGTGTCCTTCTGCAAAATTGTATCCGGTGAGCGGCAGGTATGACAAGTCACATATTCCTCTGTGAAACAGAGAAAAGAGAAAATGCCTTGTCAAAAATCTATTAGGTAAACTGAATCAGAGTCCTGCACGTGAGGTAAACCGCTCATTTTGATGTAACGGGTGGAATAATATTTAAATTGTCACTTGTATTGCGGATGCTGGTTGGGAATCAATAGGCACTGGCGGACTGCGGTTCCAATAGCCAAGAGACTACTTTGACTCAATTCGGTACCCACTGATGGGCAGCTGCTTACAAGTGGTCCCGTGCTTATTTGTGTTCGCGCTCTATAGTCTGAAGACCGTCAAATGTTTATAATGTTTCAACGTCGTTTAGCGTTCAACACAGCAGCGTTTGCGAGCTTCCTGCAACTGTAGTGATTGACAGCTTCAGTCCATCTGAACATGGTCAAATTAAATTATGCCTTATTTGATGAGGTAATGGCACAGTACATACAGGAGTTGAACAATAAAACTAAAATACTGATCAATATAGTGTTACAAGTTCATACATATACACTCACCTAAAGGATTATTAGGAACACCATACTAATACTGTGTTTGACCCCCTTTCGCCTTCAGAACTGCCTTAATTCTACGTTGCATTGATTCAACAAGGTGCTGAAAGCATTCTTTAGAAATGTTGGCCCATATTGATAGGATAGCATCTTGCAGTTGATGGAGATTTGTGGGATGCACATCCAGGGCACGAAGCTCCCGTTCCACCACATCCCAAAGATGCTCTATTGGGTTGAGATCTGGTGACTGTGGGGGCCATTTCAGTACAGTGAACTCATTGTCATGTTCAAGAAACCAATTTGAAATGATTCGAGCTTTGTGACATGGTGCATTATCCTGCTGGAAGTAGCCATCAGAGGATGGGTACATGGTGGCCATAAAGGGATGGACATGGTCAGAAACAATGCTTAGGTAGGCCGTGGCATTTAAACGATGCCCAATTGGCACTAAGGGGCCTAAAGTGTGCCAAGAAAACATCCCCCACACCATTGCACCACCACCACCAGCCTGCACAGTGGTAACAAGGCATGATGGATCCATGTTCTCATTCTGTTTACGCCAAATTCTGACTCTACCATCTGAATGTCTCAACAGAAATCAAGACTCATCAGACCAGGCAACATTTTTCCAGTCTTCAACTGTCCAATTTTGGTGAGCTCTTGCAAATTGTAGCCTCTTTTTCCTATTTGTAGTGGAGATGAGTGGTACCCGGTGGGGTCTTCTGCTGTTGTAGCCCATCCGCCTCAAGGTTGTGCGTGTTGTGGCTTCACAAATGCTTTGCTGCATACCTCGGTTGTAACGACTGATTATTTCAGTCAAAGTTGCTCTTCTATCAGCTTGAATCAGTCGGCCCATTCTCCTCTGACCTCTAGCATCAACAAGGCATTTTCTCCCACAGGACTGCCGCATACTGCATGTTTTTCCCTTTTCACACCATTCTTTGTAAACCCTAGAAATGGTTGTGCGTGAAAATCCCAGTAACTGAGCAGATTGTGAAATACTCAGACTGGCCCGTCTGGCACCAACAACCATGCCACGCTCAAAATTGCTTATATCACCTTTCTTTCCCATTCTGACATTCAGTTTGGAGTTCAGGAGATTGTCTTGACCAGGATCACAGCCCTAAATGGATTGAAGCAACTGCCATGTGATTGGTTGATTAGATAACTGCATTAATGAGAAATTGAACAGGTGTTCCTAATAATCCTTTAGGTGAGTGATATATATATATATATCATATATACGTGCATATAGGTGCTCAATCTTCCCTGATTTTACATTCCACTAGTAAGAGCAAAGAGTGAAGGTTAAATTAACCGAGCAAATCTGTACATAAAATATTGCAATCCACACAACATAATGGGAGACGTCAGATCAAAAGAGAACAAATTGTTGGTGCGCAAGACGCTGGCTGATAATGCACCAATTCACACACATCAAGGCTCAGGGTTCGTACAGATACTATAAAATGAAATTCCAGGACTTTCAAGCACTACTTTTTTGGTTTCCAAGGACAACAGTTAGAGATCTCACTTATCAAACAATATCTTTATTATCTTACAAGTTCACCCAAAAAAGGTGAACAGCTGTATCAAATATAAAAACAGATATACGAGCAATATCATGCTCATAGCCATGTGAAATGGCATATCTATATAAGATGGGGTGCAGCATTAATTTAGCGTGAAAAGAATGTATTTTATTTTTTTTGTTGTTTTTTGTGTGAAAAACAGTTAAGTCAGTAAAGGTTTTCCTCCACCAGGACCAAATAAAGCCCTGGCCACTGTTCTGGAAGAGGAATGATGATTAAAAAAAAAAAATCCTACACTAATAATAAATGATTGTGGTCTAAAACTAGGTGTTTCAGTTTCATTGTCCAACCCCTGTACATTAGCATGTAGAATTGGTACACCAGCTACATATTCATACATTCAAAATATTTGACTTACTTATATATCTTCTCAAGACATTCTCTATTTGTTTCTGTTGAAAGCGTCCTTTGATTACAAGCTGGTTATTTCCATCTATGGAGCCACTAGATGGAAGACGACATCTCTTTAGTTACAGGAAAAATCGCATTTTCACATCTGACAATTTGAAAAGCAATTAATAACTCACCTTGTTCCTAACTCGGCTAACAAGAATGCCAAAAGATGTTTGGGCTGTCGATGCAACCTGAATATGAAAAAGTAAACATGCTATGGTTTAATAGACAAAATTAGGCCAATATATTAGAATCACTGGTTTGATTAAATTCATATATTGGTCAATGTCAATAAAAGTGTCTAAATTAAAGAAAAGGAAACCCCTTAGTAGAAAGAAAGTCACAAACTGTTCCATTATCCTCACTCTGAATACATGCGTGTACACACCTATTTCAAGAAGATTTTAAATATATATATATATATATATATATATATATTTTTACAAATATAATAAATAATTCAATAAATTCATAATTAAATTACAAAATTATTTTAATTTATATTTAATATCATAAGATTTGTCATTTTTCAACCTGAACTAACCTTGTCTTGACAATTTTAAAATACACCTAGAGACAGTCATGAGGGTCATGTTTTTTTCTTTTCTTTTTTTTTGCATTTTAGTGCATTTGCTTTGTTTGGCTGACAAATCTTTTTCAAATAATAATTTTAATGAGTATTTATTTTCTTATCATATCAGGACAGTTGTATCACCCTGACAAGTCCCTTTAAATTGAATCTTCAGAAATTAAAACATGCTTCAAGAAATTAAAAAAAATATGCTTGTATTCAAGTAATTGTTAGTTTGATTTTTTTTTTGCTGCTCTAATGTATTTTCGAATAAATAAAAAAGTAGGACAAAAATAGCGTAATGTGTGACTAACCCATATTTCATCCATTGCACTATTTCCTAGAAAATACATTCAGTCAAAGGTTTTTTTAAGACCATTAGCATTCCTAGTTTTCTCTAGAACCCAGACTCAGCAGACATGCTAAGTGTTTGCACTCACAGTTTGCAGATGTCAGTGAAGTTTACAAAAGATGTTTTCTTTGTCCCAACTCGGACCACCTGAGGCGGCTTCATTACAAACTTCCTCTTCTCTCCTGCAACCATATCAGGGTTTTTCTCCCTCATGATGTTAAACACCCGGCTCAACAACTGTAAAGATGCAGACAAGTAAATAATGTAATAAATTAAAAGAAAACTATGTCACAAACACTGGGTAGAGTGATGTATGATATTGAAGAAGAGAGAAAATACTCATATGAATCAACTTCATACCTCATCATAAGTGTAATCTCTCTCTGAATCTGCCCATGCTGGGCCTGATTGTGAACTGAATGTGATTCCTTCTGTGCTTTTATCGTCATCGAAGACTGTAATAAAATATATGTGAAGAATTCAGACATTCACATTTTTAATCAGCACAAATTAAATCTTTGTCATAATCTTAAAGATTAGAAGATTCATAATTTGAAACAGTACATGTAGGTGCATAAAAACAAATGATTTTCCCCCTGACATTATGTCAATGTCACTATTTATACAAGCACAATTTAAAACAACAACAGTTGAACAGTGTGCTGTACATAGCATAATATAGAACTCAATAGAGTATAATATAGAACTCAATAGAGATTGACTAAACAAACAATAACCAGTCAAAATAGGCACAGTATCATTGATTTAAATCTATAGAAAACAAATAAGATTTAAGTTGATTAAAAATTAGGGATACACCGATACCGATCGATACAGCACACGTGTCATGTGGATTAAAACTAAATTAAAACATTAACCGCTATCTGATTTATGTATAGTGAGTGGTTTCCTACATTATTTCAAAAAGTTTCATGAACGCAAACATCCGAAGCGCGTGCCCCAAAAATCTGCGTCTCAGACAGCGCATGAATACTGAATTGAATTCTCTTTCACATCTTGCGCTTGTATGGACGAATTCACACAAAATTTGGTAAAAACTATTTTTTTTACCAATTTTTTTTTTACCAAAAAATAAAAATACTATGAGTATCCTAGTAAACGTAGTCGGTTATATATCAAGTGAACGTAGACAGACACTGTGAGATATCGCTGATCGATTGCTCCTGTCTGCCTCGCTGCCTGCTGTGTGTTTGTTTGCTTCGAGGCTGTAAGCTCCGCCTGAGCCTCGTATTTCTTTATGTTTTGAGCCATCATTTACTATCTAGTTGTTTATACTACTAAATACAGCTTACCCAACATCTCAGATTAACCTTACATCTCTAGCTTCCGTTATTGTTAACACAGCACGCTAGTACCTCGCTAACGTTAGCCTGCTAACACGACACCCGTGCGCTCATTTATTTATTTATTTTCTCTCGCGCGCCCGCGCCTTTGAGTTCATAAAATCCAGGTAAGTAAGAATCAGTCAACAAACACGGTGAGTAATGTCTTCTTGTCCTGTTATTGTCACCTGTGTCACATGTCATATGTTTAGTATAGCCTTCTCAAATAGCAATATAGGATTTATATGTGATAAATGCAAGGAGACAGTCAGGCTGACGGAGAAGATTTCAGAACTAGAGACACGCATCCAAACTTTAATTGAGGATGGTAAGAATGCTAGATCTTTAGATACTGTTTTGGATGCGCCTAGCATAGTGAACTCTTTACATGATTCGGTTCCGGCTGAAGTAGAGCCCGTGCAGCAGGGCAGATGGGTGACTGTCAGAGATCGCTCTTGTCGCGGATCAAAGAACCACTCTTCCGTTCCGATTCCCATAACAAACCGATTTGCCCCACTCAGTGAAACACCCACTGAGAATTCTGTTGATAGTGCCCTGGTAATTGGTGATTCGATCACACAGAACGTGAAAATAGAGACACCAGCCACCATAGTCACATGTTTGCCGGGAGCCAGAGCGCCTGACATCAAAGCAAATTTAAAAGTGCTGGCTAATGCTAATCGTAAATTCTCTAAGATCATTATTCATGTCGGCACTAATGATGTTCGAGTCCGCCAGTCGGAGATCACCAAAATTAATATTAAAGAGGTGTGTGAACTCGCAAGTACGATGTCAGGCACTGTAATTTGCTCTGGCCCCCTTCCTGTACGCAGGAGTGATGAGATAGTTAGCAGATTGGCCTCACTGAATCGCTGGCTGTCTGAGTGGTGTCCGCATAATAATGTAGAATTCATAGACAATTGGAAAAGTTTTTGGGGCAAGCCTGACCTGTTGAAAAGAGATGGTATCTATCCCTCCTGGGCTGGTGCTGCTCTTCTCTCTAGTAATTTGGCTCATAGTCTTAGAGATAAAACATGACAATCTGGGGCTCAGGTCAGGAAGCAGACAGACTGGCTAAACCGACCGTCTGCTAGCGGCCTCACGTCACCAAGGTCAGATAAATCCCATCACATAGAGCCTCTTTCACCTAGATATCATCATATAGAGACTGTTCCCCGAATTTGGAAATCCCAAAAACGTCAGGTTAAAAATTTAATTGATGTCCAACAAATAAAAAACAGATATAATACAGATGAGCAAATGATAAAGCTTGGGTTGCTGAATATTCGATCCCTTACTTCAAAATCTCTCATAGTTAATGATATGATTTCAGATTATAATCTTGATATGCTGTGTTTGACAGAAACCTGGCTAGAACCAAACGATTACATTATTTTAAATGAGTCAACCCCACAAGATTACAGTTATAAACATGAACCTCATCTGAAAGGCAAAAGGGGAGGTATTGCTGTAATTTAAAGTAATATTTTCAAAACCACTAAGAAATCTAGTTTTAAATATACTTCTTTTGAAGTATTGGTGCTTAATGTAAAAATATATAGTGTAAACGATAAATCACATTTGAGAATTATGCTGGCTACTGTATACAGGCCACCAGGGCACCATAAAGATTTTATCAAAGAATTTGCGGACTACTTTGCGGACTACTATCAGAATTAGTATTGGCTGCAGATAAAGTACTAATTGTTGGTGATTTTAATATACATGTAAATAATGAAAAAGATGCATTGGGATTGGCATTTAAAGACATTGTAAACTCTATTGGAGTTAGACAACACGTCAAGTCAAGTCATCTTCATTTATATAGCGCTTTTAACAATGGATTGTTTCAAAGCAGCTTTACAGAGATAAACATATAATTTAAGGTAGCAGATTGTTTTGGCGTTATAGCGGTTCTTGAATAATGTTATTTCCAGCTAAAGTTAATTTTGATTGATTCACCTCCGTCCAAATGATCAGACTTTAAACGCGAACCTGTGATTAACGCTGACGGCGTTCACATGCGCATTCAGAATTGATTCTATAGTTATGTGCTTTTGAAAATATGTGCACAGGTTTGTAATTCCACACAACCCATGCCTAAACAAACTACTTGTCTTGCCTATAAATTTGGTACAGAATTTTGTTTTATTTTATCACTTCGGGGTACGCGAGCCGAAAGTCACATTGCTTTATCTGTAGAGTGGGAAAGGGATCCTCCATAGGGAGAGGATAGTGGATACTTCAGCACTGCATTGTCATCGGGTCCAGGCGGATCTCCTTCCTCAGATCTGGATACGGCCTAGATCCGGCAGGCTGCGGGAAAACCTCGGGATAAACAAAGACACTAATATTAGCGTAGATGCCATTCTTCTTATGATGTAGCGAGTACATCAAGATTTAAGGGAAGTGTTCCCAGTTCCGGCTGACCTAATCTATGCAGCCTAACCTTGAATTATAGAAGTCTATAATGTATTATGTGTATGCTAGGTCAAAGAGATGTGTTTTTAGTCTAGCTTTGAACTGACAGAGTGTGTCTGCTTCCCGGACAATGGTAGGAAGACTGTTCCAATGTTTTGGTGCTAAATAGGAAAAGGATCTACCGCCTGCAGTCGATTTAGATATTCTAGGTATTATCAACTGGCCGTAATTTTGAGATCGCAATAGACGTGAAGGACTATAATGCTTTAAGAGCTTGCTCAAGTACTGCGGAGCTAAACCATTTAGTGCTTTGTATGTAATCAACAATATTTTAAAATTTATACGATGTTTAATAGGGAGCCAATGCAGTGTTGACAGAACCGGGCTAATATGGTCATATTTCCTGGTTCTGGTAAGAACTCGAGCTGCGGCGTTTTGAACTAGCTGTAGTTTATTTATTAAGCGTGCAGGGCAACCACCCAGTAGAGCATTACAATAATCTAGCCTTGAGGTCATGAACGCATGAACTACTTGTTCCACATTTCCCAATGAGAGCATATGGCATATTTTAGATATATTTTTAAGATGGAAAAATGCAGTTTTACAGATACTAGACACGTGGCTTTCAAAAGAAAGGTTGGTATCAAAGAGCACACCCAGGTTCCTAACCGACGACGAAGACTTGACAGAGCAGCCATCAAGTGTTAGACAGTATTCTAGGTTATTACGTGTGGAAGTTTTTTGTCCAATAATTAGAATCTCTGTCTTTTCAGAATTTAGTAGTAGGAAATTACTAGTCATCCAATTTTTTATTTCAGCTATGCATTCCGTTAATTTTGTGAATTGGTAAGTTTCGTTGGGTTTTGAAGAAATATACAGCTGAGTATCATCGGCATAACAGTGAAAGCTAACTCCATGTTTCCTAATGATATCTCCTAATGGTAGCATGTACAGAGTGAACAGCAGCGGTCCTAGTACTGAGCCTTGTGGTACGCCATACTGAACTTGTGATCGATAAGACATCTCTTCATTTACTGCTACAAACTGATAACGGTCAGTTAAGTATGATTTAAACCATGCTAGTGCAATTCCACTAATGCCAACATAGTTTTCTAGTCTATTTAAAAGAATGTTGTGGTCAATGGTGTCAAATTCAGCACTAAGATCGAGTAGCACTAATAGAGAGATACAACCACGATCGGATGATAAGAGCAAATCATTTGTGACTCTAATGAGAGCGGTCTCAGTACTATGGTACGGTCTAAATCCGGACTGAAAATCCTTGCAGATATCATTTCTTTCTAGAAAGGAACATAGTTGTGAAGATACTGCTTTTTCTAATATCTTTGACAGAAAAGGCAGATTCGAGATCGGCCTGTAATTGACTAATTCTGTAGGATCAAGTTGTGGTATTTTAACAAGCGGTTTTATCATAGCCAGTTTAAAGGTTTTTGGTACGTATCCTAGAGACAAAGATGATGACAAAGACGTGTCAGGACCTACTCATTGTCGTAATCATACTCTAGATCTAATATTATCTAGAGGTCGACCGATATGGTTTTTTTCACACCGATGCCGATACCGATCTTTTGAAATCCGGGTCGGCCGATGGCCGATTAATGCTGCCGATTTATTTTGGCCGATATTTGGCCGATATGTGCTTGGTTTTTAACCTCTATTTGAAAGATAAAATGTAAAAGAAATAATAATTACTTAACAGACAAACTTTCTCAACAAAAACATTTATTGAACACTTGAACAATGAACAATCTGCACTTATAAATTAAAAATGTATAATGTAAAAAAACATATATAAATAAATTGTATAAATAATGTATAAAAAATATATTAAATAAACAAAACGGGTAAGAAGAAAATAAACTGTCAAATAAACTTTTCAATGAAAAAATAAATAAAGTTTAGTGCACTTAACAGCATTTAACAAACTTCTGAGATCAATGCAATAAATTAACAATTTTAACAATAGTAGTGCTGTTGTATTTTTACTTTTGCCTTTCTCAGCCCCCATGCTTACCAACTTGCTGCATATATTGCATTTGGCCTTTCCTGGTGTTGGCTGGGTGAAGCGCTGCCATAAAGGGTTGGTTTTCTTTTCAGCCATCTGTAAAAAGGGGAAAAATACAAGGTTATGTTAGTATTTTTGTATAGTACCTTGACGTCATCTTCAAGTCATTTTATAGATAGGTATAGATATAAAATCTAACAAATGTTTCATAATTCAGCTAATAATTCAGTGCATTGTAAGTAATATAAGGCTAAAAACGTTTCTATCCTCTTTCTATCCTCTCAAAAAATGTCCTGAAACATGTATTTTTGGTTTGTTTTGTTTGTTGATGGACAAAGACAAATGGACATAACCTAATTATCACAAAAAAGGAGAAAAAAAAACTTTAAATGATTTAATATTTTTTTATATATAAGATTTATTATATTTTATTTTATTTAACTTATAAAAATAACGTCACTAGTAAATTGCTGTTGAATGACAAAAACAACCACCAGATGGGAAAATGATATTTTACAAAAACTTTAAATGCACCACAACGCACCGTCCGTCTGTTGTTCTTCAGACAACGGCATCCCGCTGTTGGACCTTTTAGTCTACAGTGAAATACAGTCACACTTTACACTGTTTGGCCAGCATTTTAACCATGTTTAATCCAGCTACTAACTAACGGTATGTTAAAGTTCGCTGCTGAGTGCTGACTAGCGTCACGTGCAGCGAAGCGATGTTATTCTAACGTCCGTTTTCTGAGCATCCAAGAGAAGCACTGGCATAACAGTAGCACCGAACTGAAGCGCAGAAATCCGCGTTGATATTCGGTGCGGTAGATAACGGTCGTTAAGGTTCCAGTGCCGTATTAGCTCCGGGTCTGTCTGTAGCTAACGTTACCCGCTAGTAAAGCAAAGCCAGTCTGTCACTAGCCTATAGTGCGTTGGTCTCTTTTTTTATTACTTATTTCTCTGCATTGAGTGACAACCCTCTCAAATATAAGACGCACAAACAGAACAAATAAAAGTCTCAGATTCACTCTGTAATTGCAAAATTATTGCTTACTTATTGTGACATGATAGCAACTCTTCTGTGATAATACAACTTCAACTACGATCCAAAGTAGCCGAATGTAGGTTTTTTCTCGAAGTTGGCAGTAACATATCAAAAGTTTTTAATTAAATATAAAGGAGTAATAAGAATTGAATCCTTACCGTTAGTTAGCTCCTTAGGCTGGATGAGGTCTGCTCACTCGACTGGAAAATGACTCTAGCGGCAGCGTGCGTCAAACACGTGTTCCACGACAACACTAGGCTGGCCACAGATGCGCCTGCCTAATAATCGGCTTGATATACTTGGATATTGGCCGATGCCGATTATGTTAAAAAATGGCAAAAATCGGCCTCGTCCGACCGATTAATCGGTCGACCTCTAATATTATCACATGGAATAGATGTTGATGCCGTTGAAATTCTGCAGCAGAGCGATGACATCTCAGATCATTATCTAGTCTCATGTAAATTACATTTAGCCAAGCCTGCAAAGCCAACTCCGTGTTATAAATACGTTAGACCTTTAACTTCTGCCACTAAAGATTGCTTTATCAATAATCTTCCTAATCAGTTTCATCATCTCAGCATCCCGCATAGCTTAGAAGAACTTGATATTGCAACAGAAACGTTTAACTCTCTCTTTCCAGCACTTTAGACGCAGTTGCTCCGTTGCGCTTAACCCTCTGGGGTCGGAAATCCCGCCGGCGTGATCTGCTCGCTTTTTTTCTTATCAGTGCAAAACAAACTCAAAATAATTTGTTGATTTTGATCTTACATATAAGTGTTACACATCATTCAATACTGTTAAATGTCTTTTTTTGTGTACACTCTTATTAAGATCAAAACCTTGTGTTTTTGTCAAATAAATAAAATAAACAGGGTGCGCTTTCAGCTCACTCTGTCTCCGCAAAAATCTTTCTGAAACACGTCCGAAAAATGAACTGTAACTCAGTCAATACTTGTCACAGACACACGAAAGATTTCTCTTTATGAAGCTGAAATTCTCTTCTTTTAAATTAAGTAACTTATATAAAAAAGCAACTATTCTCAGTTGATGTAATCTGTATGAAAAGAGAGAGATGTCGGTCTTTTTCCTTTCACCTAATTATAGCGTATGACGTGTTAATGTGACCACACCCACTGAGAGCGCACGCTATTCAAACGTTAATGTTGAGGCAAGCCATGAAAACGCCCACATCAGAACGCCCTAACCTTTATCTCGTCTTGCTGCGCAGTGAGGAATAATTCCTGGAAAAGTTAACTTAGTTACCAGTTTCATTTAGAGGAGCACGGATTCAGCTGATGCAGTAAGTCATTTATTCTTAAGTGCTTTGTTCTAATCGCGTTATTGAATAGTGTCTGTAAACTGCACAAAGACTGCTTAAATATTAAATGCGTGTCTGTGTGCGAATGAATGGACGAATTCACAGACGCGTTGTGCGTTCATTCACTCTCGCTCCTACATTAGTAAGACTACTGAGATTTGTTCTAATCGCGATATAGAATAGTATCTGTAAAACCAAAAAGACTGTTTAAATATGAATCGGGTGTCTGGGTGTGTGAACGAATGAACGCACAGATGCATAGCCTACTGTTACATATGAAATAGATTAGAAAGTTTTTACTATAAAATAGACATCAAATAAGCTTAGTTAGACAGTTTCTGCTCATATGTTAAATATATAGTATGTTTTGTCAAAAAATAAACTAATCAACTGTTATCCAATGCAAGTTTATAATACTTTATATGGAAAAATAATTTTCTTTTCAAGATGTTTCCAACTCTAACTTTGAACCAATTCTCTACAATGACCCATATAACCTGTTTGACCAGGATTTGTTTCCAGGTATGACTAAAAATGGGTTTTTGACTTTCATTTATATTTTGATTTTACATATACATACATATATATGTATATGTATGTTGTCCTTTCAATTTTTCCTTGTGTGACACCTGAATGAAAGGCTCATTATTATGCGGGTCAGGTGAGAATCACCTAATTATTCATGATGGGGTTTGGACTGTTCACGCCCATCCGCATATTGCCTTGGCAAACAAAAAAATGTTTTTCACAATAAAACCCCATTCACAGTTTTATGTGAATGATTAGGCAGGATGTTTTTCAGATCATTTTGAAGAAAAAACACTAGGCAACAACACCCATTAGTCAAAAGTAATGTGGACACATATTTAGTATGTGTTTTTTAGCCTTATTTCAGAAACCTTCATTTTTAGTTTTTTCAATAACCATGCATAAACAATATTCTCTCAAAAATACAAACATGTACATACATGTTGCTCACATATTATGGTAGCCCTGTTTGTGCTAAATAGAGTGCAATTTCACCTGTGCCATTAATATGTTCATAAGCAACTGAAAAAAGCACAAATGTCACAGCATGTCAGAACATCTCAAGGACCCCCAAAACACCTTAGACCCCAGAGGGTTAAAGAAGATTAAAGAAAATAGTCCAACGCCGTGGTACAACGAGCACACCTGGGCCCTTAAGAGAGCAGCCAGAAAAATGGAGCGCAACTGGAAGAAAACTAAACTAGAGGTATTTCGGATTTCGTGGAAAGAGAGCTCGATTGCTTACAGAGAGGCTTTAACCCTCTGGGGACCAGAAACGCGCCGGCGCGTTTTGCTCGTTTTTTTTCACATAGCAGAAAAATAGACT
Source organism: Tiaroga cobitis (assembly GCA_030578255.1). Classification (NCBI taxonomy): domain Eukaryota; kingdom Metazoa; phylum Chordata; class Actinopteri; order Cypriniformes; family Leuciscidae; genus Tiaroga; species Tiaroga cobitis. The sequence continues at coordinate 13,840,591 of CM060598.1, forward strand.
TAAAGTACTACCATCATTTCTGTTCATATAGAGTTAAGAAATATGAGAAAATAATCTGTTAAATGTCTACTTTTTTATGTGCCCACATACAACCGAAATAAAATATTGTGCTTTTGTAAAATAAAGAATATAAACAGGGTGTCCGTTCTGCCTCTCAGTCACCGTGAACTTTTTTCCTGGAGCACGTCTCTAATCTTCAACAAAACTCAGCAAATACTATTCACCCAGCCATAAGCAATATATCTTTTAAATCGTTTGAGTTTGTACTTTTAAATGATCCGATTCAAAACTAAAATAAATATTCTCCGTTTATGTCATCTATATAAAAAGAGAGACGTGTCAGCCAATCTAATTATCTTTCTCTCAGCTCATTATCTCTGGTAATGTGACACGCCCACGGAGAGCACGCGCTATTCAAACGCAAATATGTGAAGCAACACATTGAGACGCGTTAACGCCCATAAACTCTGAAAACACACTATATCTTTTAGTCAAATTAATCTACTGTCATCTTGAGCGGCTATGAGGAATAATCCTGGGACATTTACCTACCTCAGAACAAGTGCTGGTTTATTTTCACCACGAGGAGGAGCAACAGATTCAGCTGAGAAGTGTGTAAGTGTTTTATGCTTGTGCTTTGTTCTAATCGCGATATAGAATATCGTTAGTGTCTGTAAACGGAAAAATAGCACACTGTTTACATGTGAATCATGTTTCTGTGTGTGTGTGTGTGTGTGTGTGTGTGTGTGTGTGTGTGTGTGTGTGTGTGTGTGTGTGTGAATGAATGAATGAATTCACAGATACGCACTGTTATAGACGAAATAAAAGAGATTGTTGACTAGTTTTGGATAGAATATAAAGTTTTTACTCTAAAATAGACATCAAATAAGCTTTTGTTAGGAGCTTCTGCTCATATGTTAAATATATAGTATGTTTTGTCAATAAACTAATCAACTAAGATGTTATAGTTTTTGTTCCAATGCAAGCTATATCAAAATAATGAATCCTCAACTTTGAAATATGTATGATCAAACTAAGACATTTATGGAAAAAGACAATTTTCTTTTCAAGATGTTTCCAACTCTAACTTTGAACTGAAATAAAACCATGTCTATATAGTGAAGGGTGTGTGATAGAAGTGTCCAGACGTATGCACCCTGTATTTTAGAGAAGAACATTTAATTATTTGCGATACATTATTCATTCACAAAGAATTCAAGGACATTATTCATGTCCCTAAAGGTTGGAGTTTTCCTCTTTTTTTTTTTAAGGCATTACGATTTTTTATTCCTCTTTTTAGTCAACTTTAGCATGGGTGTGTTCACTTATTCTAAGCTGTGTGTGTGTGTGTGTGTGTGTGTGTGTGTGTGTGTGTGTGTGTGTGTGTGTGTTGTAAATAAATCCAAACAATCTAAAAGCCATTCTTTTTTAAATCTCCTCATTCTTTGTGCAAGGCTCCTTATAATGATATGGCCTGATAGCACCTAATAGGGCCATTATGGGAGGGTCTTTGTCTTTCTCAGGTGTGAAATGCATACATATTAATGAGAAATCACGCCTCCTCGCATTAAGCTTTCTCAAACAAAACACGTCATACACATTCTAAAAGACTATTGACTTATCTGAATGAGTAGTCAGGATGATTCTCACATAGTTTTGGAGCAAATATTCTAGACTATGTGATACAAGTTTCAAAAGTCTTGTGAAGAAATAATCAATATGTGTTTTGTGGCCTTATTTCAGAAACTTTTATTTTTAGTTTTTTCAATAACCACGCATAAATAATATTCTCTCAAAAATACAAACATGTACATACACGTTGCTTACACATTATGGTAGTTTGTTTGTGCTATATATAGTGAATTTACACCTTTGCCATTAATATGTTTATAAATAACTGAAAAAAGCACAAATGTCAGTGCATGTCAAAACATCCCAAGGGCCCCAAAAACCCCTTGGTCCCCAGAGGGTTAAAAGCTGCTAGATCTGCTTATTTTTCAACCCTATTAGAAGAAAATGAACATAATCCAAGGTATTTATTTGAAACAGTGGCCAAACTAACGAAAAAGAAAGCTTCAAGCTCAGAAGTGTCCAAGCAACAAAGCAGTGATGACTTTATGAACTTCTTCACTTATAAGATTGATAATATCAGGGACAAAATTATAACTATGCAACCGTCTACCACAGTATCGCATCAGGGAGTGCATTGTAGTCTCCCTGAGGAAAAATTTGATTCATGTGTTGCTATAGGAGAGGAAGAATTCTGCAAACTCGTTAATTCATCTAAATCGACAACTTGTATGTTAGATCCTATACCGACTGAGCTACTGAAAGAGATGTTTCCAGAGGTCATATATCCTCTTCTTAATATCATTAATTCATCTTTGTCTCTAGGATACGTACCAAAAACCTTTAAACTGGCTATGATAAAACCGCTTGTTAAAAAAACACAACTTGATCCTACAGAATTAGTCAATTACAGGCCGATCTCGAATCTGCCTTTTCTGTCAAAGATATTAGAAAAAGCAGTATCTTCACAACTATGTTCCTTTCTAGAAAGAAATGATATCTGCGAGGATTTTCAGTCCGGATTTAGACCGTACCATAGTACTGAGACTGCTCTCATTAGAGTCACAAATGATTTGCTATTATCTTCCGATCATGGTTGTATCTCTCTATTAGTGCTACTCGATCTTAGAGCTGCATTTGACACCATTGACCACAACATTCTTTTAAATAGACTAGAAAACTATGTTGGCATTAGTGGAATTGCACTAGCATGGTTTAAATCATACTTAACTGACCGTTATCAGTTTGTAGCAGTAAATGAAGAGATGTCTTATAGATCACAAGTTCAGTATGGCGTACCACAAGGCTCAGTACTAGGACCATTGCTGTTCACTCTGTACATGCTACCATTAGGAGATATCATTAGGAAACATGGAGTTAGCTTTCACTGTTATGCCGATGATACTCAGCTGTATATTTCTTCAAAACCCAACGAAACTTACCAATTCACAAAATTAACGGAATGCATAGCTGATATAAAAAATTGGATGACTAGTAATTTCCTACTACTAAATTCTGAAAAGACTAATTATTGGACAAAAAACTTCCACACGTAATAACTAGGACTGTCAAACTATTAAAATATTTAATCGCGATTAATCGCATTAATGTCATAGTTAACTCGCGATAAATCGCAATTATTTTTATCTATTCTAAATGTCTCTTGATTTCCTTTTTGTCCCATTATTTTTTCTCATTTTAATGCTCTTATCAACATGGAAAAATGCTTTGTGCAAATGTTTTTTATTGAAAACAACATTGACATATACTGTGTTCAATTTCTCACTAACATTCTCACTTGGAGCAAATAATCTCTCAATGTAACACTGTAACATCAATAAAAGGGTGAAAGAAAAAATTACGAGGTCCTGATATTGACGAGGGGGCGGAGAATTCGCATCAGTTGTGTGTGTGTGTGTGTGTGTGCTTGGCCATCAAGTGGTATTTCAGACTGGACGCGCTGGGATGATGATAGCTCAGTTCACAACGTCAAAACACACAGATCACTTTAGTCTTGTCAATGGAACCATTTGGCTTTGCCATTTGGGACCAGTTTAACTTTTTAAAAGTAAACTTTCCATTCAGAATCTTATTGGCATCCATTTCGGCGTCTCGCGCTCGTCATCCACTCAAAACGTAACGTTAACCAACTATTTGGCCGGCTCGCAAGCCCAAACAAGTTTGTGCGGCGCGCCTGTTGTTTTGTTTCTGGTCTAGCTAGATCCGCTTGCGCTTTGGTTGACGAAGCAACAAAACGTACTCGCGCGGCGCAAGCCATTGAAATGAATGGGTTTCATAGCGCAGCGCCGCGCATGCCGCGTCCTGTTGCAAAAGCATGTGAAAAAAACTACAAAGTTTGCTAGGCCAAAAAGACCGTTAATCTCGCGATAAAAAAATTGACGCCGTTAAAATGGGTTTGCGTTAACAGCCCTAGTAATAACCTAGAATACTGTCTAACACTTGATGGCTGCTCTGTCAAGTCTTCGTCGTCGGTTAGGAACCTGGGTGTTCTCTTTGATACCAACCTTTCTTTTGAAAGCCACGTGTCTAGTATCTGTAAAACTGCATTTTTCCATCTTAAAAATATATCTAAAATACGCCATATGCTCTCATTGGGAAATGCGGAACAATTAGTTCATGCGTTCATGACCTCAAGGCTAGATTATTGTAATGCTCTACTGGGTGGTTGCCCTGCACGCTTAATAAATAAACTACAGCTAGTTCAAAACGCCGCAGCTCGAGTTCTTACCAGAAACAGGAAATATGACCATATTAGCCCGGTTCTGTCAACACTGCATTGGCTCTCTATTAAACATCGTATAAATTTTAAAATGTTGTTGATTACTTACAAAGCACTAAATGGTTTAGCTCCGCAGTACTTGAGCGAGCTCTTAACGCATTATAGTCCTTCACGTCTATTGGGATCTCAAAATTCCGGCCAGTTGATAATACCTAGAATATCTAAATCGACTGCTGGCGGTAGATCCTTTTCCTATTTAGCACCAAAACTTTGGAACAGTCTTCCTACCATTGTCCGGGAAGCAGACACACTCTGTCAGTTCAAAGCTAGACTAAAAACACATCTCTTTGACCTAGCACACACATAATACATTATAGACTTCTATAATTCAATGTTAGGCTGCATAGATTAGATCATCCGGGACTGGGAACACTTCCCTTAAATCTTGATGTACTCGTTACATCATAAAAAGAAGAATGGCATCTACGCTAATATTAGTGTCTTTGTTTATCCCGAGGTTTTCCCACAGCCTGCCGGATCTAGGCCGTATCCAGATCTGAGGAAGGAGATCCCCCTGGACCCGATGACAATGCAGTGCTGAAGTGTCAATTATCCTCTCCCTATGGAGGATCCCTTTCCCACTCAACAGATAAAGCGTTGTGAATTTTCGGTTCGCGTACCCCGAAGTGATAAAATAAAACAAAATTCTGTATCAAAATTTATAGGCAAGACAAGTAGTTTGTTTAGGCATGGGTTGTATGGAATTTACAAACCTGCGCACATATTTTCAAAAGCACATAACTATAGAATCAATTCTGAATGAGCATGTGAACGCCGTCAGCGTTAATCACAGGTTCACGTTTAAAGTCTGATCATTTCGACGGAGGTGAATCAATCAAAATTAACATGAAATAACATTATTCAAGAACCGCTATAAAGCCAAAACAATCTCTGTTACCTTAAATTATATATTTATCTCTGTAAAGCTGCTTTGAAACAATCCATTGTTAAAAGCACTATATAAATGAAGATGACTTGACAGTAGCCTATTCATATTGGACCCATGCATTCGGTCATAAAGGGACAGCAGTCTAATAAACCTGCTGCTGTTTTAATGTTAATCAAACAAAGGACAAAGAAATCACTAACTGCTCTTAACTAAATACCTTTTGTAACTTTATAAAAGATCCATCTATATTTAATTTATAAAGTAATGAATATGTAGTGTTATTTCACATTTGATTACTTTATTCAAGTTTCTGTACCTCAAAACTACTGTTAGAGCTACCTGAAAAAAACAGCCGTTTATTGTATTTGTAGCCTTTCTTTGTTCTATTGTATATTTTTTAAGCTATTTGTAATTTGATTATTCTATCTTATTTTATTACTGACCATTTACTTTTCTTTAATAATGTTTTAAATTTAAATTAATTAGGCTAGTAGTTTTGCTGTAGTATCAAAATTGGAATAGAGAATTGTGATATTTCACTGCTGTCTAAACATTTGAACCACTGACCCAATCCTCAGCACTGAGCCCTGCTGAAGCAGCTCTAAATATGCACTGTACTATTAAATGAAAGATAAAATATAATAGAGCAATAGAATGAATAGTGAAAGTAACAATACATTTTAGCAGGGACCAATCTCAGAGACCTCCCCGAGCAATGTTCTGACAAGAGATCAGTAAGATAAGATGTTGCCAAGCCATTTAGAGATTTGTAGACCATTAACAGAACTTTAAAATCAATTTTGTAGCAGTCTGACAACCAGTGTAATGGAATTAGGGTATTAGGTTAGGTATTATATGTTCATGTTTCTTGACACCAGTCAGGACCCTAGCAGATGCATTCTGTACCACTTGTAGCCTAGAAAGAGTAGCTTGACTAATTCCTATAAAGAGCGAGTTGCACTGTATTTCAAACTTAAACCTGACATTATAAATCTAAGTAACACAAACTGGATCTGAATTATTTTTGCAGACATATGGAAGAAAACATATGTAGAATAGAGGTTGTCTCTTGCAAAAAAGGTAAACCATAACTCAGCTGAGATTTTGTAAAAAATCAGCCTCAACTGGCTTTAACAGATGTGAATTTAGCAGTAAAATGTCCTTGTAGATTGCAGTACATGCTTACTGAAAGCTTGATTATACAGTATTTTTCTGTAACTCCTAACTTTTATATTCACATTTTTTAAATAATATTATTAAGCAGCATATTCTAACTAAATGAAGTGTATGTTCATACCATCCTCTTGTTCCACAGTATCTCTCTCCTCAACAAATTCCACTTTTTTTGCTTTCTTTTTTTTAGCTGGAAGCATCAAGTCCAAATCATCTTCCTCCATTATTTCCTGCTGGTCTCCCTCAATTCTCAGCTCCTGGTCACCAATAAAATGAAGAGTCAACAGCTGTTAGAAGAACTATCAAATACAAGAAAATATGCTTAATGGGCATCACATTAGTGATGGGAAGTCCAATTCTTTTTCCACAAACTGATTCTTTTGGACAGTTTGTTTTAATAAACCATTTAAAAAGACAAAGACAATGCACACAATAGGGCTTTTCACACTGCACTTAAACCCGAGTTATCATCGCTCTAAACCCTGGTTTTAACCCAGGCTAAAGAAGCATTTCACACATTTTAGAAGCGGTGTTAGCACCGTGTTTTACACAGGGTCACGGGGCTTTTGTGGTGTCAACACCGTATTGTGGTGCCACATGTGTACAGTGTGAAATGAGGCAAGTTCTGGAATGGTACGGCTAGATGCTTTGCAACAGACAGCCAATCAAATGCCTCATAATCATGTTTTATAGTCACAGAAACACTGTGTGTTGCTAAACAGTAGGCTATATTTCAGTGTTTGAGTGGAACATTTTTGAATAGTGACAGAACACATGACAATTGGAGTTAAGAAAAGATCATTACATTCTTACCTTTACAGTAAAAAAAACTCCATTCAGTATATAACCGATAGTATCGGCGGGCAATATATAATATGAGGATTCGCAATGCAAGGCATTCGTCCAATTCATGACACTCACTGACACCGCAAATTTGAGAAATGATAACCCAGGATTCAATTTACCCAGGGTTTAGAATGACCCGGGGTTAACCATTTCAGGTGTGAAAAGCCCTAATAAGTGCATTGTATCAAATTATTCATTGTAAACGCTAGTACACAGTAGTTAAAGACATTTATTATTAAGTGGATCCAATTTTTTAAATAATAATATTAGTTATGCAGCACACTCTAAGTGAATTAAAGTCGATAATAAAACGGATATGCAATGGGGAAGAAAAGACCAAACTCTGGTAGGAGGTGAAAAACATTTCATGTGTATTGCAAAGAGTGAATCATTAAACAATTCCCAGACAATTTCCTTATAAACAACTGCTAACCTTTATGCCTTCTTCAATGTCATTTTCAAACACCTTCTTTGGTTTCTTTTTCTTCTTTTTCTGATTAAAGAAGTTCAGATCATCTAAATCATCCGAAGGCTCTGTAAAGATAGTTGGAGAAAAGGGTCAATCTCAAATAATACATTATTTACAAACTCCTTCACACAACTTTACCAGGTTCTGGTTTAAATACATTTGTTGAGAAACATGACTAAATCCAATGCCACGGTACAAGAGAAAAACAAAACACTGAATGGTTTATGGGGAAAAATGTCCTCTCACCCTTTTTCTTGATGTCCTCATCTTCAGGGTCCATTTCTCGCTCCTCTCCTGCTTCAGGCTCAACTTCTCTCTGTTCAACCTGTTGGGCTTCCTCTCCAAGCCCATCTCCATCTTCGTCGAGCATGAAGGGCTTCTTCTTCTTCTTCTTCTTCTTTGATGTAGTGGGGTCGAATAAAATCTGAGGACACACAAGGCACCAGAATCATTTGCTAAAGCATGCCTCGCTGTGGTGAAGGAAATAATACTCATCCGTTTTTACTACTCAAGCTATGTTGAGTGTTCTTTATTAGTTTTAACTTTTTGCATTTTATACAACTAGAATTAATACGTAATAATGCGATAAAAAAACAGCACATGCCGCCTAGAGCACGTTATGGGCAACACTGTAACGTTAAGTCTCAAATCTATTCCAAAGTCACAGCATGATTGAACATTTCCACTAAACTGTGAATATTTACAAAATATAAAAATAGACCACCACAATACCTCGTCTTCTGACATGATTGAATTAAATAGCAATGCTTTTCGTCCAGGTAAATATAGTTCACACGGTTAACTACTCTCTTCCACTGTCTTGCATCAGCACAATCAGCGAGCTAAGCGCGCAAGCGTTCTTTCTTCCGACGACAAATGATTACATCATCTCCACGTCCACGACAACACCGTGCGACTTTCCATGGCTGCGCCCGAAATTGCTACTTATTTTCATAAACAGTAAAAGAAGCTTATTTTGAATGAGTAATTACTTCACGAGAATCACGACCGCTAAAAAAACTATGTCAGTATGAATGCTTGTAATATTAATGTAATCTGGACGTAGCCTACTACATTCGACATGGCATTGTCGTTTTTTTCTTTTAAATCATAAATGGGCTTTATTAATTTGGATTTTGTATTATTATTTATTAAATACCACTCACATCACGAATAATAAACATGATAATAGTCCAACATATAATATCAAATTATTGAACAAATAGCCTATAGACTACAACAAATAGGAAAAGAAAATATATAAACAATAATAGGCTACAAGTAAAAATAAAGAAAAAAGAAATAAACAGAAAAAGGAACAGGTATGAGATCATCATATAACATCATATAAATACCATAAAAGCTTGATATAGAGACCTAGTGCGTTTTGCTCTGCTATTTCTCAACCCAAGTAGTATCCTAACTCAATATAATTTTTCATATCTTTATGAAATAACAAAAAAAAAAAAAAAAAAACGTTTTCCTTTAGCCCATTTTTGTCATGTTTATGAAATTTCCCCATAATCAAACAAAGATTAACAATTAAGGCGACGCTTGGTCGTAATCTTTGTCTATTAAAATAAAAATACATCTCTTTCAGAAAAGTAAACTTTAATGTTTAATGTCACAAGGTGACAAGTCTAGCGGAACCAATTTCCGCTAGGAGTGTGTTTCCCCCCGGGACGATTTCGCCGGCACACCGGGCTGGTTCACTTGTTGTCAGTTGCCATGACAGCGGCAGCTGATGAGGCAAGTGGTAACAGGTGCTGACGATTGAACTGAGGATCAGCGATAGGGCTTTGGGGCTGGAGGAAACATTTAAAAGGAAAGGGAAGAGGGAATTGGGTGTGGTACTCCCCCGGGAGAATTAGTTTCTTTGACTGTGGCTGAATTTGCTGGGATCTTGGAGAGGGCTGTGAGGATTTGGCTGGCTGAAGGGTGCAACGGTGATTTGTGCGAATACACGCTGGAAACGTGAATTGGATGGAAAGTTGGAGAAGTGGGGAGATACAGTCAAGACTGGAGAACGCCATCATTCCTGAGAGGAAGTTAAGTAATAAAACATCGAATCTGTGTGAATGTATGTCCTGCACTGAGTTGAACAAAGAATCGTGAAGTGTATTGATCACGAGTGTAACTGTCACCTAGGAGTGTGAACTGAGTCACCATTGAAATTCTGATATCTTCATCTTCTGAGTGGAACAAAGAATTGTGAAGTGCGTTGATCACGAGTGTAACTGCCACTTAAAGAGTGTGGACTGAGTCATCATTGAATTCCTGGTATCTCCGTCTGAGAGAGTATTGAAGACGCTGTTCTCCATACTGTGAGGAGTCATCTGCATCTCGTTATCGTCTGAGTGCTGATTCAACATAACAGTGGAAGGATTGACTATTGGGTGAGTGCTGGCCTTATTGCACTGAGAGTGGATATGCAGTGCCTGAAGTGAAGTGTCACACAGTATTGGACTTGACGTGAGGTTGCAGTGTGTGGGTGGATAGGTATATTTAACTGCCAGTATTCCCCAGTGCATAATTCCGCCCAGTGTTTGCTGAACAAAGCCTCAGTGCTAGACGTGCATGTCCCGCTCGGGCTATAAGTTCTCGTTCTGATACCGAAGAGGAGTGTGTTTGCCTTGTATAAATTGCTCTGCCTGTTTAACTAGACGAATTGTCGGCTGCTGTCTTCTTGGGCGCTGCCCGTCTGAAGGAAGGATCCACCCTTGTCCCAGCGCTGTCCGCTTGGAGCCACACAGTCCAGCCGTAAGCCCGATTCTGCAGCGGAGTGTGCCTGCACCTGTATAATTTGCTCTGTCTGTTCAACTGGATGATTCTTCTGTGCTGAGCATACTCGGAACGACCGACGGTTTAGGAACATACCGACCTACCTACCCACCTGTCTTCCAGTGAGGCCCCTCCGCCTGCTCGTCTTCTTGAGAGGTATACGTACCTGCTACTCACCTGTCCGGTGGAAGAGTCTCCTAGTCCTCAGTCCCGGTCCTGCCCTGCCCGGGTATCTGTCCGTCTGCATCGTGGTTAAGAAGTTCTACCTACCCCGACACTTACCTGCTGCTGGAACGGCAGACGAATCCTTCGCCTCCCAGGGTCCAAAGCGGTTTCCCCCTTCCTGGACAGAGACACAAACTCACGTCAAGACTTTTAATTTCCTTTTTATTATTCAATAAAGATTGTTCATTTTTAATTCTACTTGTCTGTCTGGTCTCTGGTACGCTCCTCAGAGTGGTCCTGGGTTTGAGGGGTGGGTGCAGTCTGGTTTGGCCCCCCCGACCTGTGACAGATTTGGCGTAAGTCGGCAGGGTACCACTTTGAGTTGAGCGGCCAGAGATCTAGATGGCGGACGAAGAAGCACCTGTGGTGCGGCAGCCAGTTATGCCAATCTTCATGGGAGCCCCATGGGCCCAGAAGTATGGAGGCCCAGGATCGGAAGTGGGTTTGTCAGCATGGAAGACCCAGGTTGAATACCTGGTGGGACTCCAAAGTTTAAGTGCCCCCCAAGGAGTGCAGTTTGTTTTAAATTCACTGGAGGGGGAAGCGAGAAGAGAAGTCCAAGCAGCACCGGAAGCAACGAGAACCACGGTTCGGGCCATCTTTGATTTCCTTACGGAGCAATATGGAGACACCACCCCGGTTGCTGTACTGCGAACACAGTTTTTTAATTGTAAGCAGGGACCGCGACAAAATATCCGGGCATTTGCACTACAGCTGAGGGAGCAGTTCTCCCGGTTGAAGAAGAGACAGGATCATGGCCTGGGAGGTGAGGAGGTCCTGCTGCGAGATCAGTTCTTACTGGGATTGCTGGAGGGTCCCGTGCGCCAAAGTTTACGGATACAGTTCCGACGAGAGCCAGACCTCACTTTCGAAGACCTACGGAGGGAAGCCTTAGCACTTGAGCAAGATCATGCCGAGAGTGTAGTTCCTCCCCACTGCATGGCCACGAATGCTGCTAGTAGACCTCCGTCTCCCGCCATGTCTGATTGGAAGCAGGCCTTCCGTGAAGAACTGAAGAGGGATGTTCGTGATCAAATGTCCTCACTGACCAAATCCTTTATGGAAGAGCTTCGCCGAGAACACCTCCATTCCTTGTCTTTGCCGAGGGAGCGAGCCTATTCGGAGGGGAATCGACCTCCAGCACACTGTCCACCCCGACCTGCCGGGTCCCGATTCCAGTGGGATGAGCAGGGTCGCCCCATCTGCAATGGTTGCGGAGAGCCAGGACACTATCTTCGCCAGTGCCACTCTCGCCGTGCCTCACAAGGGGGTTTTTAGTGTCACCGGCCACTGTGGGTCAAGTGGTCGGGACCCCCTCGTTAGACCCATGTTCGTCTGGGACTTCCCAAGAGAGTCTGGTGGGGCGTTGCCCCGTGGTGATGGTCCAGGTAAATGGCCAGAAAGTACAATGCCTCCTGGACACCGGGTCACAAGTCACACTCTTCTCAGAAAGTTTGTCTTGGGAATTGTTTGGTGCCCAAGGCCGGCCCATGACAGAAGCCCCATGGCTCACCTTGCGGGGAGCCAACGGCCTCGACATCCCGTACGTGGGATACCTAGTGACCGACTTGGAGATACATGGGATCGTTGTGCCTCAGAAGGGAGTGGTGATTGTGCGGGATACATGCCTGGGGTCGCACCGCGCACTGTTGGGCATGAATGTCGTTTCGGAGTGCTGGGAGGAGATATTCCGAAATGGACCAAGTCGAGCAGTATCAACCTCGGAGGGCCGAGAATGGAGTCGTGTGGAGGCCGATTGTCGTCGGGTCTGCCTGGCTGAGTCACAGGGGAATCGTGAGAGCACCGGGAGGGTGGCTTGTCGCTATGCTCTGGAAATTCCAGCTCGGAGTGAGGCCGTGGTCTGGGCCAGGCTGCCTTCCCGACTCTATCGCTCAGAGGAATGGGTCTTGGTGGAACCCTATTCAGATTGTTCTAAGGTGGAGGTCGCCCGAGGATTGGCGTCCGCACGGAGAAGCCGGGTCTTCGTAAAAGTCAGGAACACGAACTCCTTCCCTGTCCACTTATATCGTAACCAACGTTTAGCCCGAGTTACCTCGGTGAAGTTACAGCAAGTTCGAGAACCAGGAGAAGTCAAATTCAGCCGGGTGAGTCCGACAGTAGTGGAGGTGGCTCTGGCACAGACAGACCAGTACGTGGAGGAGACCGGGGAGGGAGTCCCGGCCCATCTTGAGGGAGAGTCACTGTGGGGAGAGGGTCTAGAAGGAGGTCAGACTAAACAGCTTCAAGGCTTTCTGTTGAGATGGCAGCACTTGTTTTCCACCCACGACGAGGACTATGGTCGCACGGATGCAGTTAAACATGAGATGCCGCACCCAGTAGAGAGCGCTACCGGCCTGTACCACCTACCTTGTACTCCGAGGTCCGCACCCTCCTGCGGGGGATGCTGGATAAGGGAATCATCCGGGAGAGCAATAGTCCCTGGGCCGCGCCCATTGTCTTAGTACGGAAGAAGACCGGCTCCTGGCGGTTCTGTGTGGACTACCGGAAGTTAAATCTGGTGACTAAAAGAGATGCTTTCCCGTTGCCCCGAGTGGAGGACTCCCTCACGAGCTTGACACAAGCGGCCTGGTATTCCACTCTTGATCTGGCCAGTGGGTATTGGCAGGTGGAGGTGGATGAGCGGGACAGGGAGAAGACCGCGTTCACTACCCCCTTTGGGCTCTATGAGTGGGACCGGATGCCGTTCGGCCTGTGCAACGCCCCAGCCACCTTCCAACGGTTGATGCAGCGTTGCTTGGGCGGCCAGCTGATGGAGTCCACTTTAGTATACCTGGACGACGTGATTGTCTACTCCCCAGATTTCGAGTCCCACCTTCGGCACTTGGAACAGGTCTTTCGCTCTCTGGAGAAGTACGGGCTGAAGCTTCAGCCAGATAAGTGCCAGCTCTTCAGGAAGGAGGTGAAATTCCTGGGCACATAGTGAGCGCTGCAGGGATTTCGGTGGACCCAGATAAGGTATCGGCTGTCCAGGAGTGGGCCGCGCCCAAGACCGTACGCCAGGTCAGATCCTTCCTGGGCTTTGTAGGATACTACAGGCGGTTCATAAAAGGCTTCTCCCACATCGCCAAGCCCATAAACCAGCTGTTAGGGGGCACTGGACGGTCCCGGGGCCGGGGATCTCCTTTAATCCAGTGGGATCCAGCCTGCGAAGCTGCCTTCCAGCAGCTCAAGCAAGAACTACTGCAAGCCCCAATTCTAGCCTATGCCGACTTCACTCAACCCTTCATCCTATACACCGATGCCAGCAACCTGGGTCTGGGAGCTGTACTGGCCCAGAAGCAGCAGGGCAACGAGAGAGTCATCGCGTATGCCAGTCGAAGCTTACATCCGGCTGAGAAAAACGATGCAAACTACAGTTCCTTTAAGCTTGAGTTGCTGGCGATGAAGTGGGCGCTGAGCGAGAAGTTCAAGGACTATCTGTGGGGAGCGAAGGTGCTCGTTGTGACTGACAATAACCCCCTGGTACATCTACAGACCGCCAAGCTGGGGGCGGTTGAGCAGAGGTGGGTGGCACAGTTGGCCAATTACGACTACCAGCTGCAGTATCGGCCAGGAAAGGAGCACACCAACGCGGATGTACTGTCCAGACTTCCTGAAGCGCGATCTGTGGGTCAAACATCAGCGCTGAACGTGGGACGTGAGGAAGGACTGATGGTGGGCATTGTGGAGGCACCAGGCCAACCACCGGTCGAACCCCCTGCAAATTGGGGATGGGACCCACAGCGTTGGAGGATGTGGCAGGAGGAGGACGAAGACTTGAGGCTGGTACGAACTTGGCTGAGTGAAGGAGCTTGGCCCGAAGGAGAGGAACGCCGGAACCAGACACGGGTGGTGAGGGGGCTGCTGGGACAGAAAGAGAGGCTCTTCCTGAAGGAAGAGGTGATTTGTAGGTCCCTCCAGGATCCGGCTCGGGGCGAGGAGGTCTGCCAGGTAGTAGTCCCCGAAGGGCATTGTCATTCCCTGTTACAAGCATATCATTCCAAACTGGGACATCAAGGGCAAGAAAGGACATTGTCTCTGCTACGGCGGTACTTCTACTGGCCTGGGATGGAGGGGACCACGAGGACTTACCTTCAGGGGTGCCCACGCTGCATGTTATTCAAGGCAAGGAAGGAAGAGAAGGGAGAGCTGGCCCAGAGCGAGTGCTACATCGAAACTTGATCCGTCCATGTCCAAATTATCCGAAACCAACAGACAGCAATCCCCCGGTTGAAGCGCCACCGATGCGCTTGCTGCTAGGTTGGGCGGTGGTCCCGAGGGGACTGGGCGCAGAGCCGCACCAGGTGGACCCTGCCTCACCGCCGAGACGGTCCCAGCGGGGGAATCGAGGCCAGCCCCCAGTGCGGTATGGAGACTGGGTTGCCGAGCCCCGTTCTAGGGACTAGAACGGTTTGGTGGGGGGGTATGTCACAAGGTGATAAGTCTAGCGGAACCAATTTCCGCTAGGAGTGTGTTTCCCCCCGGGACGATTTCGCCGGCACACCGGGCTGGTTCACTTGTTGTCAGTTGCCATGACAGCGGCAGCTGATGAGGCAAGTGGTAACAGGTGCTGACGATTGAACTGAGGATCAGCGATAGGGCTTTGGGGCTGGAGGAAACATTTAAAAGGAAAGGGAAGAGGGAATTGGGTGTGGTACTCCCCCGGGAGAATTAGTTTCTTTGACTGTGGCTGAATTCGCTGGGATCTTGGAGAGGGCTGTGAGGATTTGGCTGGCTGAAGGGTGCAACGGTGATTTGTGCGAATACACGCTGGAAACGTGAATTGGATGGAAAGTTGGAGAAGTGGGGAGATACAGTCAAGACTGGAGAACGCCATCATTCCTGAGAGGAAGTTAAGTAATAAAACATCGAATCTGTGTGAATGTATGTCCTGCACTGAGTTGAACAAAGAATCGTGAAGTGTATTGATCACGAGTGTAACTGTCACCTAGGAGTGTGAACTGAGTCACCATTGAAATTCTGATATCTTCATCTTCTGAGTTGAACAAAGAATTGTGAAGTGCGTTGATCACGAGTGTAACTGCCACTTAAAGAGTGTGGACTGAGTCATCATTGAATTCCTGGTATCTCCGTCTGAGAGAGTATTGAAGACGCTGTTCTCCATACTGTGAGGAGTCATCTGCATCTCGTTATCGTCTGAGTGCTGATTCAACATAACAGTGGAAGGATTGACTATTGGGTGAGTGCTGGCCTTATTGCACTGAGAGTGAGAGTGGATATGCAGTGCCTGAAGTGAAGTGTCACACAGTATTGGACTTGACGTAAGGTTGCAGTGTGTGGGTGGATAGGTATATTTAACTGCCAGTATTCCCCAGTGCATAATTCCGCCCAGTGTTTGCTGAACAAAGCCTCAGTGCTAGACGTGCATGTCCCGCTCGGGCTATAAGTTCTCGTTCTGATACCGAAGAGGAGTGTGTTTGCCTTGTATAAATTGCTCTGCCTGTTTAACTAGACGAATTGTCGGCTGCTGTCTTCTTGGGCGCTGCCCGTCTGAAGGAAGGATCCACCCTTGTCCCAGCGCTGTCCGCTTGGAGCCACACAGTCCAGCCGTAAGCCCGATTCTCCATTCTGCAGAGGAGCGTGCCTGCACCTGTATAAATTGCTCTGTCCGTTTAACTAGATGATTCGTCTGCTGCTGTCTTCTTGGGCGCTGCCCGTTTGAAGGAAGGATCCACCCTTGTCCCAGCGCTGTCCGCTTGGAGCCACACAGTCCAGCCGTAAGCCCGATTCTGCAGCGGAGTGTGCCTGCACCTGTATAATTTGCTCTGTCTGTTCAACTGGATGATTCTTCTGTGCTGAGCATACTCGGAACGACCGACGGTTTAGGAACATACCGACCTACCTACCCACCTGTCTTCCAGTGAGGCCCCTCCGCCTGCTCGTCTTCTTGAGAGGTATACATACCTGCTACTCACCTGTCCGGTGGAAGAGTCTCCTAGTCCTCAGTCCCGGTCCTGCCATGCCCGGGTATCTGTCCGTCTGCATCGTGGTTAAGAAGTTCTACCTACCCCGACACTTACCTGCTGCTGGAACGGCAGACGAATCCTTCGCCTCCCAGGGTCCAAAGCGGTTTCCCCCTTCCTGGACAGAGACACAAACTCACGTCAAGACTTTTAATTTCCTTTTTATTATTCAATAAAGATTGTTCATTTTTAATTCTACTTGTCTGTCTGGTCTCTGGTACGCTCCTCAGAGTGGTCCTGGGTTTGAGGGGTGGGTGCAGTCTGGTTTGGCCCCCCCGACCTGTGACATTTAATGTAATAAGCATTCAAAGGAAACATTCCAAATCTATCCAAAACATTTTACTATAAATGCAATTAATAAATAAGTGAACAACACTTTCTTTCTCAGTCCCACAGAAATCACATTTAACATCTATCAGAGCAAACCCTAAGAAAAAGAGTTTTAACAGGGTACCTTATTTTTTTGCAATATTTTTTTTTTGGCAGCAACCATGCATATCCAGTCAATGTTCTCAAGTTTAGAATGCCAGTATATTTTAGAATATATTGGGCTGTTTTCTGTTTGTAACTAATTCCTTATAAAGTAATTATTCCATCTTCTATCAGTAACTCCTTTAATTGAAACATCAGGTCTGAGACCCATGCACAGTCTCCTAATTCACATTTCCTTTAAACAGATATTTTAAACCGGATGGTATAGCATCAACTACAATACAATATTCTTTATTCTTTAATATTATACCTTTGAATAAATTCTACATAGGTTTACCCCATTTTCATTAAATAACTTTTTGACAAATATAGTGCCATTATCAACCCATTTTTGAGTTTTGTTTAAACATTATATATGTTATTCCAAATTATACATTTGTTTGGAGAAAAAATATTTTTAGATAAGCATCCACGAGAGTAGCATGTGCCTGTGAAAATTAATTAATCTGCTCTCACTGGAATCTTACTGATTTCAGTTGCATTGCAACAGAAAAGCAAGCCCATGCACCCATCTTTTAAAAAATTAGATTAGGAATTAAATACCAACTTTTATTTTTGTATTGAAAGTAATGCTTGATCCATCTATTCTTTAAAATTGTATTTGAAGTGCTGAAATCAAGTACATTTAAACCTCTATAACCAACCAAATTAGTTAAGGTATATTTAATGTAATATTTCTCCAAATGAAATTGAAAAGACTTCGACTTAAGTCGACTAATCGACTTCTTTAATTATGTTATTCGGAACTTCTAGTGAAATAGCAGGACAGAGCAGATGAGATAAACATTCAGCTTTTGATTAAATAATTATTTTCTTCTCATTGACAAGTCTCTCATTAATCATAAATTAAATAATTTTTTTACTTTTTGAACAACAACTTGAATATTAAGCTGACCTTCCTTTTCTTCTTTACATATTTTGATTCCTAAATGTAACAACATTCTTTACAGGGATAATAATAATAATAATAATAATTCATTACATTTATATAGCGCTTTTCTATGCACTCAAAGCGCTTCACGTGGAAAGGGGAATCTCCTCAACCATTAATATCCTCAACCATAATGGGATGCCATTAATATCAAGAAGTTCATTATTTTTAATAACTCACATTTGTTTACATTTAATTTTAACCCTGAAACTGGTGAAAAGTTATTCAAAAAATCAATTACACTTTTTTTCTAATGAATCGCTAACACATATAGTGTATCATAATTGACTAATTGACAGCATTTTATTTCTCTTTCTAAAATCCTGATTCTATGAAAATTATATTTGTTATTGTAATATTTGTATACGAGTCATTGTCTGAGTTACAAGTAAAAACAAAAAAGGAGATTGGGCATCCCTGCCTTATGCCTCTTTTTCTAAAAGAAGTCTGGGGGTAGTGCCATGTGCAAGTTTTACTGTGCTATTACACCCATTATAAAGTATAAATGGCCCTTTTAAAGAAATTACCAAAGCCAAAAAAATCCAAAGTCTCAAACATAAATTTGTGGTCGTCAAATGCTTTATAAAAATCTACAAAAAATATAAAACTTTCACTATGAATATACTCATTATAATCAATTAAATCTAGGACCAAGCGAAAATGATTATTTATACTGTATTATCTGCCCTATATTGATTGGCAATCATTTATAAATGATTAAATGATTATAAATGATTGCCAGTGATTGGAAATCATTTATAATTTGTTCTAAGCATTTTTTTAAGGTTAGAGTGGCATGTTGTCATTATCATGTGACCTACCAGTGTCAGTTATTTACTGCCATTCATAAATGATAAATCCTCTACCGTGGCATCATGGGATTAATAAAGTGTTCATCATCTGCACACTTCAGAATCTCGCCGGAAGTAGGTCGTCCGGGACCCGGGTACTTAATTTTTTTTGAACAATATGTCATGTAGCTACAAACAACATTGCAACAAAAATATATCATTACAATATGACATTAGGATAATTTATGCAAAAGTGCATAACAGAAAATAAAGTAAAAGAAAAAAAAGGGAGCTAGGGTTTACTTTTCAAGTAAACTATTTACACTATTGTAGCAAAAAGTCTTTTTCATTTTTACTTTTCATCATTTTTTAGAGCATTTGTATAGGAAAGAAACTCATTGTGAAATCCACAAAACTTAGGTTTTACTTTTTTTTGCCTACTCTTTTACGAGTATTGTGAATTCAGACTTCTATTGTCACATGGCCTTCTGTTTTTCGCCATGATAGTATAGATGCTATTTCAGGTGCTGCCAAAGATGTGTTTCAATTTAGATTTATAGTAATAATTATTATTATTTTGATTATTAGTTTGGTTTGTAGCTTCTTCCAAACATGTATGGCGAACACCATGAATCGAACATGTTAAACGAATTAGCAACTTTCTTTTCAGAAACAAACAGCCATGTGGTTTATTAAAAAAGAATCCACCCAAAACCCTTACCTACATTAAGGTAAAATAAAGAACATGAAAGGGGACTTGGCAAGGAATAACAAAAAAGACAAGAGGAATATACAGTATACACCACACTCTTCCCTGTAAATTTTATCGGTCAGCTGAGGGATTTTACAGTTAGTCATTCGAAGACATGCCATTTACGGTAAATTGAATCAGCTTGCCATTAAGTAAGGCACATAACACATCAGACACATCATTTTATGCTTTTGAGTGCAGGAACCATTTTAACAAGAGCTAAGGTAGATGCCACAGAAAGACTAACAACACCAAAGAAAAGGAATCCAAAAGTTTAATGATCTCTCAAATAAACGCCATCTGAATTTTTTCAAATATACACAAACACCAAATATGCCTCAACCTGAATAGATACAGCAATTTTCAAAAAAGTATATGCTCTCTTATGAGGAAAAAAATTTAGTATTGTTTATTTTGGATGTTTTGAATAATTACAGTCATCTACTGCCAGGAGAAAACCTTCAGCATATCAATGAATCAGACCAGAAAATATCTCAGTGGGAAAAGTCTGTTATTAAATAGGTAATTTTCTGCAACTATTCGGACACAGCACCAAACAATACATGATGGGCAGCATTATATATATATATATATATATATATATATATAAAATGAAGCTAATGTCAGTTAATCCAGGGTTTTTTGTTTGTTACCAAACCATTATGGCATTGTCAACAAGCTGTAAAAATGTTTATGTTGTTGGAAGTACTGAATAACATTAATCTAACAGAACAGATCAAAGTTTGAAGCAAACAACAGTACTGAACATATTTAATATATCAGACGAAATGAGAGAAAGTGAATATGAAACTTGTGTGTTGGCAACCATGCTATTTTCATGACAAATCAAAACAACCAGTTTCTGAAGTCAAATAAGAAACAAAAATTAGAAACATTAATGCATTACCAAAATAACAATGGCCACATATTTAAGGGTCACATCACATATTATGTCATCAGATTGTATTGTCTTATTTACTTTAAAAACCTGCTTCATATCCATTTTTGTTTGCAACTCTTGTTTTTCTAGACTTATTTTAGCCATACTGCAAGAGCCATGGTAACTCAGAAAATTTGTTTTGTAGTGTTAAACCTCTGAAGGTACATGGGTTTGCCTACACAAGCCAACAAGGACAAGCAATGAAAGTCTGTCAGATTGGGTAAATTCACATGGCCCATGCCTTGAGTTCTTCCATGTCATCCTCATCCTCCTCTTCTCTCTTTTTGTGGGCTGGAGAAACACAAAGACAGATGGTTATTGAGGGTTTCCACAGAGGAACCTCTCTGCATGTTAGTATTAAAGACTATTAAAGTGGTATTCCACTTTTCTTTAACTTACCAAATCCAACTTCATATGTAAAGTTTTGATTTAAAAGTATTTTTTAGTTTGTGAGATTCAAAACAAATCATTACCAATCTACAATAGTCAGTCAATAGATTGTTTGGTACAATAAGGTTCATTAGTTAACAACCTAAGTTAACATGAACTAAGAATGAGCAATACTTCTTTAGCATTTGTTTAGCAAAGGTTGTATTTGTTAACATTAGTTAAAGGGTTAGTTCACCCAAAAATGAAAATTAAGTCATTAATTACTCACCCCCATCCTGTACCAACCCCGTAAGGCGTTCGTTCGTCTTCGGAACATAAATGAAGATATTTATGATTAAATCTGAGAGGTGGATGACTGCTACATAGGCTCCCTAAGGGAATGAAACTTGACGGCCCAGAAAGTCATTAAAGAAAATGTTTTAATATTCCATGTCGCCACAGTGGCTCAACTATAAGTTTATCAAGCGACGAGAATACTTTTTGTGCGAAAAAACAAACAAAAATAACGACTTTATTCAACTATTCCTTTTCTTCCTTGTAGGCCTGAAACGAGACTTCAAGAGATTTCCACGACGCATGCGCGAGAATTGCGATCTCCTTCAACTACTTCAGTTAAGTTCTCACGCGTCGTGGAAATCTCTTGAAGTCTCGTTTCAGGCCTACAAGGAATAGTCGAATAAATTCGTTATTTTTGTTTGTTTTTTCGCACAAAAAGTATTCTCGTCGCTTGATAAACTTATAGTTGAGCCACTGTTGCGACATGGAATATTCAAACATTTTCTTTAATGGGACTTTCTGGGCCGTCAAGTTTCATTCCCTTAGGGAGCCTATGTAGCAGTCATCCACCTCTCAGATTTAATCATAAATATCTTCATTTGTGTTCCGAAGACGAACGAAGGCCTTGCGGGGTTGGTACAGCATGGGGGTGAGTAATTAATGACTTAATTTTCATTTTTGGGTGAACTAACCCTTTAATGCACTGTGAACTAACATGAACAATGAACAGTTGTATTTTTATTAACTAACATTCACAAAGATTAATAAATTTTTTAGTAGACCTAAATCACATGAATTTTGGTACTATGTTGATATGTAATGAACAGCATGAAACTAACCGACAGCTGTTTTTTTGGGTAATGGATTTGAAGGCACACTGGGCAAGGGGACATCCTCTGTGCCACTAATTTCCAGCAGGTTCTTGTCCAGTTCCTCCTGTTCCAACTCCTCCAATTCAGCCAAGAGCTCATCCTAGAAAAAACAAGAATCTTATTGTTCATTCAACATCTGTTAAAACTGCATTTGAAGAGAATGTTGGAGCAAAAAGCAATGAGGGATACATCTATGTAAAATGTATTAACAACCATTTCACCTTAATCAGAGGGTTAGGTAGAACTGTTAACACATGCACTGTGCAACAAAAAAAGTCCAGTAGTGAAAATACTTCTATTGCTATTTTTTTCTATGTTGAACTGACAAATTAGCAATAGTTAATTTCTAATTTCCTAGGTATCTGCTTCATTTTCCTTTTGCTTTATTGTTAGCAGCACAGAACTTTACAGGTTTGTGTTAATCCTGATGATCATGTTCTCCAGCATGATTTAAGATGACCCAAAGAGCATCTTGTGCTTCAATGTAAGCAAAAACATCTGAGCCACATGACCAACGTCACAAATGTTCTTAAAATAATGCCGTCATAATGTTTTTTATTCCTAAAACTTTCTGTTCGGGAGACACTGGAGACCACATAAAAAACTCACCTCATCAAAGTCTTCTCCAAAACCTACAGGTCTTGAAATGGCATCAGAAATCTCCTGTGCCAACTCCTGCTGGTCTGTGATGTCTTGCATGAGGTCATCCACTTTGTCTAGATCCCTGAAAACATTCAATAATATCAGTATGTGCTGCATTCTGTACTAAGGAATCAACAGGACATTTGAATCAGGTATCTTACATATTTTCATGGGCTGTCTTCATGGCCTTGGCAGCAAAACCCATGTTTTTAAGCACTTCTGTGTTTGTATTAGCATTCTCTAATGCTTCTCGCTGGAACTCAATAGTGGAGAGAGTTCCATCTATCTGAGCTAGTTGCTTTTCATATCGCTTCTTTCTTTTCAGGGCCTGTAAAGCAGCTTGAGAAAGAAAGAGGCAGACATGCACACCATAACTTAATGGTAAAAAATATAAATACAAATTATATATAGGGTTAATTCGGGCTAATTGGGACATTTTCCCATTCATCTGAATGGCAAAAAAGATATATATTAACATGCCATGAAAAAAATTAAAAAACAAAACAAAAAAAAACACCTAGATTCTCACATATGTAATTAACTTTTTCACAGGTTATCAAAGTTAACATTCAACCATACCAAAACAAGAAATTCCCAGCATATTGGGATGTTTACAATACACTCGATGTAGTTAACCATGTTCCCTGTTAATGGCTGTTCTTTCACAACATATCACATGACACTAATCGGACGTAACTAAGTGATATGAAATCCGATCCTTTATTAAGTCAAAACTCTTTTATTCAGTTTCGTGACAGCAGGGATATTAATGTTACTATCTACGTTCTTCCATATATACGTTCTTCTACCCAACATAGGTTTTATTTTTATAAATCGACTTCATAGTTTCGATTATCACTCAGTTTAGGTCAAGTGACGCATGGGTGTAGCTACCCAACCATACTGAAATTGACGACAGGTAGGGCGAAAGAAGAGGGTAGCTTTCTTTTTAAAGTTATTTAACACACGTCAAAACGGGAGGATTCGTTTTTAATACATACCTCGTTTGTTTTTCGTGCCGTTTTTCTTTGCTGTTAATAGCTCTGCATCAATTTTTTGCTCTAAATACTCTTGTTTCTTGGTTAACATATCTTCTGTCTCACGGAGTTTCTGAATAGCTTCTTGTGGATTTGGGCCTTTGCCGCCTTTCCCCCCACCGCCAAACAATTTGCCGAAAACGGACATATTATTTTATATTATCCGAGACTAAGAAATCCCTCTGAGTCTGTTTGTTTCTAGACACTACTGGTTACGTCAATCGCTGTTCCGTGTTCGGCTGTTGATTGTTTTACTTCCGCCTTCAGGCCTGGTGTCGTCATGAAACTCGTCATGGTCAGGCCACCTATCAACTTCTTCTTCTTCTTCTTCTTCTTCTTCTTCTTCTTCTTCTTCTTCTTCTTCTCTTTCTATGGCGGTTGGCAACCAGCTTTTTGGTGCATTACCGCCACCATCTGGACTGGAGTGTGGATCAATGGGTCAGTCAGACTCATACACTGTAACCGAATCAACCTACACTTTTTACATTCTTTTAATTAACCCAGTTCTCTTTAAAAAAGAAAACAAAAAATGAAAACAAATTTCGCCAGACCCTCTTTTCATTATATCATGTACATTTAGGGAAATCTGATTCTCACCTAGTTGTGATAACAATCTTTGTCTAGCTTGATGGTATTTAGGACAATTCATAATTACATGTTCTACTGTCTCTTGACTATTGCAATATTCACATTTTCCATCAACATGCTTATTCATTATAAATAAAGTTCTATTTAAACCTGTATGTCCTAATCTCATTCTAGACACCACATCTTCTTCTCGCCTTTTTCTGTATGTACTCCTGCTCTTTCCCACTTTTCCTTGAATACTATACAAGTATCTCCCCTTCTATTCATTGTCCCAAACAAACTGCCATTTTTCATTAATTTTTGTTTTAATTATACTTTTAACTTCAGCTTTGCTGTATTTAATATCCATCTCTATAAAAGACTTCTCTGCCGCTACCTTCGCACATTTGTCTGCCAACTCATTACCTCCTACACCTATATGAGCTGCAATGTAGTACTAATACCAGACTTTAGCAGATTGTTTGCTAAATGGATTATTTCAAATACTATATCCTGTCTAGACTCAGAGTGAAGATGCTTGAGACTTATTAATGCTGAGCTGGAGTCTGACGCAATCACAGCTTGCTTAGGTTTATTGCTCTCTATCCACATCATTGCCATCCATATTGCCACCATTTCTGCTGTATATACTGCTAAATCATCATTAATTCTTTTAGCATATTCAATATTTAATTGAGGGATAACATAAGCAATTCCCATTTTCTTATCTGTCTGTTTTGATGCATCAGTATATAAAATAATTCCATCTTTATATTTGCTATTTATGTAATTCTGAGTCCTGTAACGATCCACTCCATTGACCTCCTTTTCCTCCAATAATCCTAAGTCAACTGGAACTTCCGACAACATCCAAGGAGGTACAACTGAAAATACCACTGTAGGGCTTATCTTCAATGTACTAATTCCTATTGTTCCTATTGTCCATCCAAAACTTTTGATTAGGTTATTCTCTCTCTCTTGACATTCCCATAAAACTGTCTGACTCATATGTTTTTCAGTATGACCTCTCAGATTTGCCCAATACACAAGAGATAGCTGGTCTCTTCTAAGATGTAGCGGCATCTCCCCCATCTCTACCTGGATTGCTGCCACTGACGAGGTCTTAAATGCCCCACAGCATAACCTCAAACCTTGGTTCTGGATTACATCTAGTTTCTTTAATAAAGTTTTGGCAGCAGATCCATACACTATACACCCATAATCAAATACCGACCTGATCATCCCTGAATAAATAGCTTTCAGCGCAGGTCTACTTGCTCCCCATTCTACTCCACGCAAGCATCTCATCACATGCAACACTTTCTTACATTTATCAATCATTTTCTGAATATGCATTGTCCAAGTTAGTCTTTTGTCGAACCAAATTCCCAAATATTTGAAGAATTCCACCCGTTCTAATTCTGCCCCAGATAATTTGATTTTTACATTCAAATTTATTTTCTTCCTAGAGAAAATTAAAGTCTTTGTTTTGTCTGTTGAGATTCTAAACCCCCATTGAATAGCCCACTCTTGGACTCTATTTACTGCTTGTTGCATCTTATCCACCACAAAATCTATATTCCTTCCCTTTTTCCACATTGCTCCATCGTCTGCAAACAATGCTACCCCGACTGAATTTTGTACATCCTTAAAAACATCATCAATCATGATTGAAAATAAAAGTGGACTGATAATGCTCCCTTGTGGAACACCATTTTCCACCCTGTAAGTTTCACTTACTTCCCCATTTATTTTAATTTGAATTACTCTATCAGATAAAAACCCTTCTATCCACTTGAACATCTTTCGCTTAATTCCCAATAGGTTTAGTTTAATCAGCATGCCTTCTTTCCACAACATATCGTACGCCTTTTCGACATCAAAAAATACTACCACTACAGATTCTTTATTCACCTAAGCCTTCCTTATTATATCTTCAAGACATACAATAGGATCCATGGTACTTCTACCTTTCCTGAATCCACTTTGATAATTTTGCATCAATCCTTTTGTTTCTATCCAATACTTAAGCCTGTCATTTATCATTCTCTCCATAGTTTTCCCCATCTGGGACGTTAACGCAATAGGTCTATAATTACTTGCTATTTGGGGATCCTTCCTAGGTTTCCTAATAGGAACAATTATAGACTCCTTCCATGCTCTAGGAATGCATCCCTCTATCCATACTTTATTATAAAGATTTAACAAAACATCCTTCCCCTTATCACTTAAGTTGTCCAACATAGAATAACATATTTTATCTCTCCCTGGCGATGTCTTACCTACTTTCCTCAATGCCATGTTGAGTTCTGACTTTGAAAAC
This sequence comes from Tiaroga cobitis, assembly GCA_030578255.1. NCBI lineage: Eukaryota > Metazoa > Chordata > Actinopteri > Cypriniformes > Leuciscidae > Tiaroga > Tiaroga cobitis. The sequence continues at coordinate 13,867,339 of CM060598.1, forward strand.
AATACATCCAATTCCCCTCCTTCACTATCCTCATTGCCAAACACATACTGATATTTTCCAACTGTTTCATTTTTTCCTCTCTTTTCCTCATTATTTAAATTTCCTGAACTATGCACCTTGACTAATGTTCCCTTTCGTTAGGGAACTCCTACGTCTCGTCGGAGGAGTTTCCAACGAATTGGGATCACGCTAGGGAGACCAATTGCCTTCGAGTGAATTAAAACGAGCCAATGAATATTGGCATGCAGGACTTGCATTCCGCGCCCCGCCTGTCAGTGCGGGTATAAAGCGGAAGCGAGCGCATACACATTTGCTTTTACCTTCGGAGCCGACCGGTAGTGTCCTCTGAGTGATGAGCTTCAAGATTGTGTTTGTCTTCACGCTCAACGAGTCTGCTGTTTCTCGGAAGACCTCTCTGTGTTGGTGTGACGGCGCTTCAGCGATCTTCGCGATCTCCCGGGTGCCAGCTGCTGCTTCAAGCGATCTGCCTTTTTTCAAAGAGCTGTTGTCACAGCTGGTATTCGGTTGAGTGCGCACAGCGGGCTTGCAGTTTCCCCGCTGTGCTGCCGCGGTTATCCCTGTGTGCTTCAGCACAATTAAGAGAGTGTTTTTTCTGTGAAAGAGCAACACGGGTGAAGATCGCGTCCTTTTCAGGATGACGTTTCATCCGTGTGTTTCTGGATGCGATCGTTTCCTGTCCTTATTTGACGGCCACGTTCATTGTTTCACATGCCTAATCAGTGTGTGGGACTACGTTCGTGGGTGGTTCATGTTCTCTCAGGAGTGCATGACCACGTCGGCACGTTGTCCGTCTCCCCTTTCTCGTAAAGGCTTGAGGCGCTCAGCGTGCCGTGTGCCGTCGAGCGCCGGCTGACAGCGCGGGTTGTCACGGCAACCCAGCGCGCGTCATTCGGCGCTCAAGATGCGCGGTCAAGATCAAGACTCGCGTGCCTCTATGAGGTGAGTCCCTTTGCTTATTTCCCGATCTAGTTTCTCTTCTGGTGCACCAGAAGAGGGCTGCTTTGGCGAATAACATTGGTGATCTGAGGGTTTCAGTGAGCACGAACCACTCACTCCTCTAGCGCATCGCAAACATGCTGAGACTGTGTTCGTGGGTGGTTTATGCTCTCTTATGAGAGCATGACCACGTCGGCACGTTGTTCGCCTGCCTGAAGGCTTGAGCGCCCAGCGTGCCGTGTGTCATCGAAGCGATGGCCACGTTCACTATCTTGCATGCCTGGTTGACGGCCACGATCACGGTTTCACATGCCTAATCAGTGTGTTGAGACTGCGTTCGTGGGTGGTTCATGTTCTCTCAGGAGTGCATGACCACGTCGGCACGTTGTTCGTCTCCCCTTTTTCGTAGAGGCTGGAGCCGTTCAGCGTGCCGTGTGCCGTCGAGGCTTTCGGATGGGTTTCTGGTCCTTCTCATGAGGGACCAGGCATTTCATTCGGGGCCCCAGGGAGGACAGATGTCGATCGCTACATCAGAGAGAGGGCTGTTATACTCTGAAAATGATGCTGAGTTCCTACTATAGTGGGGTGTGCTCATGCTGAAGATTCAGACTTCACAGCCACACTTTCCTGGGCTGTTCTAAAGTGCCTGGATGTGTGTGAAGAATTTTGGCAGTATGGAAGCATTTTGGTGCCAATATGGCAAGCCAAACATGCCTAAATCTGCAGAAGTTTTTCCTCTCTCACTACCACTGCACGTGCGTAGTTCTAACTCGGGGTTGAGCTGTGCTTAGTGACTGACCGTGATTAGTCACAGCGCTGGCCCTCGGTTAGACGATGTCCACACTGGTGGTCCAGAGGCACCTCCAAAACCAGCCCGCTCGGAGTTGTTTTTTCCCCAGCATGAGGGGAAACCAGGACTCGATGCCCCCGTTCCTCGTTTCCCCTCACGGTCGGGACTGGCAGTCAAAGTTCAGTCTCCTCCATCCAAGAGGAGAATGACAGTGTGCGCCGCCACGTTGCCTCGCCGCTCTCATTCCCCTCGCCCCAGCGCTCAGATGTCAGTGACGCCGCCACGGCCTCGTCACTCTCGTCTCTCGCTGGGCAAGGAGGTGCGGAAACCAGGACTCGACGCCCCCGAGCCTCGCTCCTCGTTTCCCCTCCTTCCTTCGCCTCGGGTCAGCCAGCAGCCGAACGCCTCCAGGCCTTCCCTGCTGTCTGCTCCCCGGTGGAAACAGGTTGGTGTTGCTCCGCACACTCAGACCCCTCTCTCGGCCACTGCATTGCCTCCGGAGTCCGGTCCCTGTCTTCCACCTCGCTGCCCCTCCGGGGGTACGCCGGTGGTCCGGGTGGGCTCGTTGGTACGGTCTCTCGAAGCCTGGCTAGCGCTTCCGAGGCCGTCCCGCTGGCTCATCCGTACCATCCGGCTCGGCTATGCAATTCAGTTTGCCCGCCGGCCTCCCAAGTACAGGGGCGTCCACTTCACCCGGGTGTGGAGTGTCGATGCCCCTGTCTTGAGGAAAGAGATCGACGCCCTGCTGGCGAAGGACGCGTTCGAGCCGGTCCCTCCAGCCGAGATGAGGTCTGGGTTCTACAGCCCTTACTTCATCGTACCCAAGAAATCCGGGGGGTTACGGCCGATCCTGGACCTGCGAGTTTTGAATCGGGCCCTGCACAAGCTCCCGTTCAAGATGCTCACGCAGAAGCGCATCTTCGAATGCATCCGTCCCCGGGATTGGTTTGCAGCGATCGACCTGAAGGACGCGTACTTTCATGTCTCGATTCTTCCTCGACAAAGACCTTTTCTTCGGTTTGCGTTCGAGGGTCGAGCATATCAGTACAAGGTCCTACCCTTCGGCCTGGCCCTGTCGCCCCGTGTCTTCACGAAAGTCGTGGAGGCGGCCATTGTTCCCATGAGAGAACATGGCGTTCGCATCCTCAACTATCTCGACGACTGGCTTATAATAGCTCACTCGCGAGATGTGTTGTGCGAACACAGGGACATGGTGCTCCGGCACCTCAGCCGTTTGGGACTTCAGGTCAACCGGGACGAGAGCAAGCTCTGCCCCACTCAGAGGATCTCTTGTCTCGGCATGGAGTTGGACTCGGTCGGCCAGACTGCGCGCCTCACAGAGGAGCGCGTCCAGTCAGTGCTCAACTGCCTCAAGTCTTTCAGGGCAGGTCAGCGGTTCCACTGAAACAATTTCAGAGGCTCCTGGGGCATATGGCAGCCGCAGCCGCGGTAACGCCGCCCGGTCTGCTACATATGAGACCGCTTCAGCGCTGGCTTCACGATCGAGTCCCGAGATGGGCGTGGCAGAGCGGCACGTTCCGGGTCAACATTACCCCGCACTGTCGCCAAACCTTCGGCCCTTGGTCGGACCCTGCGTTTCTACGGGCCGGAGTGCCCTTAGTCCAGGTGTCCAGGCACGCTGTGGTTTTCACAGATGCCTCTGCCAACGGATGGGGGGCCACGTACAACGGGAATGCAGTTTCAGGTCTGTGGACGGGGCCTCAACTGCATTGGCACATCAACTGCCTAGAGTTGCAAGCAGTACGCTTGGCCTTGTGCCGCCTCAAAGGGCTCCTTCTGCACAAGCATGTACTGGTCCGTACGGACAGCACTGCGACCGTTGCGTACATCAACCATCAAGGTGGTCTACGCTCCTGTCGTATGTCGCGACTCGCCCGCCATCTCCTCCTATGGAGTCAGAAGCATCTGAGGTCGCTTCGGGCCATTCACATCCCGGGTGTGCTCAACCGTGCAGCCGACGAGCTCTCACGGCAGCCGCCTCTTCCGGGAGAATGGCGACTCCATCCCCAGGCGGTCCAGCTGATTTGGGGAATCTTCGGAGCCGCTCAGATAGATCTGTTTGCCTCTCCGGACACGACCCATTGCCAGTGGTTTTATTCCCTGACCGAAGGGTCTCTCGGTACAGATGCACTGGCGCACAGCTGGCCCCGGGGCCTTCGCAAATATGCGTTTCCCCCAGTGAGCCTTCTTGCACAGACACTGTGCAAAGTCAGGGAGGACGACGAGCAGGTCTTGCTAGTTGCGCCATACTGGCCCAACCGGACCTGGTTCCCAGAACTTATGCTCCTCGCGACAGCACCTCCTTGGCCCATTCCTCTGAGGAAGGACCTGCTTTCTCAGAGACGGGGCACTCTATGGCACCCGCGTCCAGACCTCTGGAGACTCCATGTCTGGTCCCTGGACGGGACGCGGAGGTTCTAGGTGGCCTACCACAGGCAGTGATAGACACCATCACTTCCGCTAGAGCCCCCTCTACGAGGCGCCTCTATGCGTTGAAGTGGAACCTGTTCGTCGAATGGTGCTCCTCCCGTCAGGAGGACCCCCGAACTTGCTCGGTCAGAGTCGTGCTTTCCTTCCTGCAAGATGGGTTGGAGCGAAGGCTGTCTCCCTCCACCCTCAAAGTGTATGTCGCCGCAGTAGCCGCACATCACGATGGAGTAGAAGGTAAGTCTTTGGGAAAGCACGACCTGATCATCAGATTCCTTAAGGGTGCTAGGAGGTTGAATCCACCTCGTGTTTTGCACTCTGTACCCTCTTGGGACCTAGCTCTGGTACTTAGAGCTCTTCAGAGTCCTCCCTTTGAGCCAATGTTGACAGTAGAGCTGAATATCCTGTCCATTAAGACAGCGCTCCTGTTAGCATTGACTTCTTTCAAGAGGGTCGGGGATCTACAAGCCTTTTCGGTCGACGAATCGTGCCTGGAGTTCGGGCCGGCTTTTTCTCACGTTGTATTGAGACCCCGGCTTGGATATGTGCCCAAGGTTCCTACCACTCCCTTCGCGGACCAGGTAGTGAACCTGCAAGCGCTGCCCCCGGAGGAGGCAGACCCAGCCCTAGCTTTTCTCTGTCCCGTCCGCGCTCTGCGGGTTTATATCGACAGAACGCAAAGCTTCAGAACCTCAGATCAGCTCTTTGTCTGTTACGGAGGCCAGCAGAAGGGGAAGGCCGTCTCCAAGCAGAGGTTAGCCCACTGGCTAGTGGATGCTATCACCAGAGCGTATGAGTCTCTAGGTGAGCCTTGTCCTCCCAGGTTGCGCGCTCACTCTACTAGAGGTGTTGCCGCTTCCTGGGCTTTGGCTCAAGGCGCCTCGCTGACAGACATCTGTCGAGCTGCGGGCTGGGCGACACCTAACACGTTCGCTAGATTTTATAGCCTCCGTGTTGTACCGGTTTCCTCCCGTGTACTCGCTACGGCCAGTAGCGCGAGGAACTAGTTATGTCGGCTTGCTACGCCATTCCCGCCCCAAGGGGCCGGATACGTGCGTCTTTTTCGCTCCGTTGGTTCCCCAACAAACGGTTAACCTCGTGAGTTCCTCCATCACCCCTCCGGCGCCAGGCGAGGCGGATCGCCCGGCACCAGGTCTACTACCTCTCGTGTGAGTTATTATTAGACTGGGTGACCTTGACAGTGGTCCCTTCGGTGACCCATTTTTTCCACGTTCCAGCTACCCTCCGGGCTAGCTCCGTGTCTTCCCCTCGACAGACCCGTTCTGTCGTCCTTGCTGAGTACGCTCCCACCCCACGGGCTGGGACTACCTCAAGGACTGCCGTATGTTTCACTACCCTACGGGCTAGTACATACGTGTATTCCAGTGCCTCCCTTCGGGCGGGCAGGGGCTCCGCAGCATCCCCTCTTACGGGGCACGCTTCCCCAGTGTTATCCAAAGTCCACTGAGCGGGTCTTGCGGAACAGCAGTGTGACTCTTCCTAGCTAGCTCCCGCCGTAAAGAAACTAAGAAACTGCTTAGGCGGGTAGCTAGGCTGGGCGCTGGAAGGGGCCAGCACCATGGCGTTTTATTAGGGATCCCAATTCGTTGGAAACTCCTCCGACGAGACGTAGGAGTTCCCTAACGAAAGGGAACGTCTCGGTTACGTATGGTAACCCTCGTTCCCTGAGTAGGGAACGGAGACGTCTCGTCCCGTCGCCATGCTTGCTGTACCCTCGCGGAGGACTGGACTCCGTTCGGCTCCTCAGCGTAAAGCAAATGTGTATGCGCTCGCTTCCGCTTTATACCCGCACTGACAGGCGGGGCGCGGAATGCAAGTCCTGCATGCCAATATTCATTGGCTCGTTTTAATTCACTCGAAGGCAATTGGTCTCCCTAGCGTGATCCCAATTCGTTGGAAACTCCTCCGACGAGACGTCTCCGTTCCCTACTCAGGGAACGAGGGTTACCATACGTAACCGAGACGTTTTTGCTATAACTTCTGCTTTTTCCTTATTACTAGTGATAGTTATTTGCCCCTCAATCAGCATAGGATATCCATATTCCCTTCCATTCCCTTTCATTTTTTTAATCATATTCCAAATTCTCCCCACTGGAGTAGTTCTCCCAATAGAGTCACAGAACCTCTTCCAGTACTCTTTTTTAGCTTGCCTTATTATTTTCCTGACTTTTGCCTGGGTTCTTTTATATTGAACTAAATTCTGAAAATTGTGTGTTCTCTTTAACTCCTTAAATGCTCTATTTCTATTTGTAATTGCTTCCTTACAGTCTTTTGACCACCACGGAACTATTTTATTTAATGTCTTAGGCTTAGTTTTTGGAATTGATACTCCTGCTGCAATAATTATACTATTACTAATTTTATAACATAATTCCTCAATATCTTGATTTTTATCAATAGATAATAACTCATCGCTCACTTCTCTATACTTATTCCAATCTGCTTTCTCTAGAATCCACCTCTCTTCTCTTACTTCATGTTCATTCCCTACTTCCATTCCTATCTGAATTCTAATAGGATAGTGATCACTCCCTACTGTACTTTCCTTCAATACCTCCCATTCACATTTATCTGCAATTGTTTTTGTGACAAGAGTAAGATCTATTGCTGACTCTGTGCCCCTTGCCACATCTATTCTTGTACCAGAACCATCATTCAGACACACTAACTCTTTTTCTTCCATAAATTCTTCAACTACATTTCCATTCCCATCATCCTTCTCTCCCCATAATGTACTATGTGCATTAAAGTCCCCACACCAGATAATTTTCCCTGTTAAATCCTTCCAAATGTTCTCAAGTTGCTTTTTCTCCACTGTTCTACATGGATTATAAAAATTAATTATTGTCACCTTATCCTCACTTGACCTTACTTCTGTAGCAATGTATTCCAAGTCATTCCCCTTCTTAATCTCTCTATACTGAAGTCCCATTTGTATAAAAATTACAACTCCTCCTCCTTTAACCACCTATCAACGCTGCAGCTGCTGATATATAAAGCTGCTGTCAATTTGAACAGATATTTTGGAAACAATGTTTTTATTTATGCGATAACTAATTCAAATATAACACTGACTGTAAAGGATACTATTTGTTATTACGAGCATGAAGTCAAAATTTTGTAAACTTTATAATTCTGAATGGCAAATTCTTTACCCTCATTCTTCTTTAGGTTACAAACTACGTGCGAGGGCACTTTGTAACCCGTTTGTAACACATCTTTCCCTCGCGGCTCAAATAAAGATGTGTTACAAACGGGTTACAAAGTGCGAGGGAAGAATGAGGGTAAAGAATTTGATAAATTATATTTTTTTATTTTTTTATATTTTATTATTAAATTTTAGGGCTTCGGGTCATTTTATACATTTTTTTTTAACTTAACTTAGGTTATTTTATTTCATTTTGATAATATATTTTCCATTTAAAAAATAATATTTTTTTATTTTTTGTTATTGTATTTACCTTTAAATTACTAGATTTGATCAATAAGTTATAAATAAATAGTAATTTAAGCACATTCCTCACATTCTTTCAACTAAAATTCAAAATAACTCACAATTTCATGCATAACCCTTTTAATTCAGCTCAAAATATCTTACATTGGGTGTCTTTGCCGACCTCTTTGCCCTATATAACTATTTCATATTTCATGCCTCTTGCCACAAGATGGCCTTAAAACTCTATATGGAGCAAATGAGCTGTTTCGCTAGGTCCTAAAGTCAGTTCTTCTTCAGTATGCATTCAGATCTATGATTCAGATACACGTAGACATTCTAAAATATTTTTTTGATTATGTTTTAGCATTTTTAGTTTGAATTTTGAGCAGTTTTAGGGTTTTCAATGTGTTCTGAAGCATTCCATTCATTCCTAAGGGGGTCAAAAAAGAAAGGTGATTTAAGCAATTTTGAGCGTGGCATGGTTGTTGGTGCCAGACGGGCCGGTCTGAGTATTTCACAATCTGCTCAGTTACTGGGATTTTCACGTACAACCATTTCTAGGGTTTACAAAGAATGGTGTGAAAAGGGAAAAACATCCAGTGTGCGGCAGTCCTGTGGGCGAAAATGCCGTGTTGATGCTAGAGGTCAGAGGAGAATGGGCCGACTGATTCAAGCTGATCAGCTGAGCAACTTTGACTGAAATAACCAATCGTTACAACCGAGGGATGCAGCAAAGCATTTGTGAAGCCACAACACGCACAACCTTGAGGCGGATGGGCTACAACAGCAGAAGACCCCACTGGGTACCACTCATCTCCACTACAAATAGGAAAAAATAGGCTACAATTTGCAAGAGCTCACCAAAATTGGACAGTTGAAGACTGGAAAAATGTTGCCTGGTCTGATGAGTCTCGATTTCTGTTGAGACATTCAGATGGTAGAGTCAGAATTTGGCGTAAACAGAATGAGAACATGGATCCATCATACCTTGTTACCACTGTGCAGGCTGGTGGTGGTGGTGTAATGGTGTGGGGGATGTTTTCTTGGCACACTTTAGGCCCCTTAGTGACAATTGGGCATCGTTTAAATGCCACGGCCTACCTGAGCATTGTTTCTGACCATGTCCATCCCTTTATGGCCACCATGTACCCATCCTCTGATGGCTACTTCCAGCAGGATAATGCACCATGTCACAAAGCTTGAATCATTTCAAATTGGTTTCTTGAACATGACAATGAGTTCATATATATCATATATATATATAAATATAGCTGCGAGCAGCGATGAAGGGCCAAAGCCAGCGGCACCGCCACTCCCGGTGCATTTAGGTAACTACAGGCACCGGGGTTGCGGTGCCACCAGCTTGGGCCCGTAATCGCTGCTCGCAGCTATATTTAGGGCCCAAGCCCTGAAAGGGCGCAGAGCCATATTGTTTTCCTTAGGATTATTTTTTAGGGCCCAAGCCTTGAAAAGGCGAAGGCCCTATTGTTTTCTTAGGTTTATTTATTATTAGGGCCCAAGCCTTGAAAAGGCGAAGGCCCTATTGTTTTCCTTAGGATTATTATTATTATTATTCTTTATTAGGGCCCAAGCCTTGAAAAGGTGAAGGCCCTATTGTTTTCCTTAGGATTATTCTTCTTCTTCTTCTTTATTAGGGCCCAAGCCCTGAAAGGGCGAAGGCCCTATTGTTTTCCTTAGGGTTATTAGGGCCCAAGCCTTGAAAAGGCGAAGGCCCTATTGTTTTCCTTAAGATTATTCTTTATTGTTCTTCTATATTATTAGGGCCCAAGCCCTGAAAGGGTGAAGGCCCTATTGTTTTCCTTAGGATTATTATTATTAGGGCCCAAGCCCTGAAAGGGCGAAGGCCCTATTGTTTTCCTTAGGATTATTATTAGGGCCCAAGCCTTGAAAAGGCGAAGCCCCTGTTGTTTTCCTTAGGATTATTTATTATTAGAGCCCAAGCCCTGAAAGGGCGAAGGCCCTATTGTTTTCCTTAGGATTATTAGGGCCCAAGCCCTGAAAGGGCGAAGGCCCTATTGTTTTCCTTAGGTTTATTATTAGGGCCCAAGCCTTGAAAAGGCGAAGGCCCTATTGTTTTCCTTAGGATTATTATTATTATTCTTCCGACTTATTATTAGGGCCCAAGCCTTGAAAAGGCGAAGGCCCTATTGTTTTCCTTAGGATTATTATTATTCTTCTTCCGACTTATTATTATTAGGGCCCAAGCCTTGAAAAGGCGAAGGCCCTATTGTTTTCCTAAGGATTATTTATTAGGGCCCAAGCCTTGAAAAGGCGAAGGCCCTATTGTTTTCCTAAGGATTATTAGGGCCCAAGCCCTGAAAGGGCGAAGGCCCTATTGTTTTCCTTAGGATACATTTTTAAAAAATGTTCTATCGACTATTCGGGCACTTTTGGGGCCCTTAACATGCTCAAAAACTCTTGAAACTTTGCACACGGGTCAGAACCCGCGGCCATCAGGGCCGGGCTGAAGCTGGTACCCGGGCGTGGCAGGGGGCTCGACAGCGCCCCCTGGAACGGGGTTTGAACACTTGGTCCATAAATCCAACACGCTTGCATGTAATAATATGAAACTCGGTACACATATAGATCTCATCGGTTCATATATACTTCATACTCTTACTTTTTACCCCAGCCCAACAGGAAGTCGGCTATTTAGGGTTGTTTGGAAAACGCATGCAATGGAATTTGAAATACTCCTCCTAGAGAATTCAAACACACGGCACGAAACTCGGTCAGCATGAAGTCAAGACATTGAGGATGAAAAATTGCCAGGGGATTTTTGATATCTCGAACGGTTTTGCCGTGGCGAGGAAACGAAATTATGGAGCGAAAAGAGAAACAGGAAGTGTGTTATAACTTCTTTATACATTAACTGATCTTGGTGAAACTTCAGCAGTGTGTTCGTTGTAAGAGGCCGGTCATATGGATGTGACTATTGTGAGTCAAAGTTATAGCGCCACCAACTGGAAGCAGGAAGTGTGTCACTTTCAAAATGCTTTGAAATAACCCTCTTATTTTTACCCGATTTGCTTCAAACTTTATGTGTATAATGTAAACACACGGCAGATATAGACCTGTGAAAAGATTATTGATACCTTAGATACTGTTGCCGTGGCAACGCATCGAACTTTAATATTTTTGTTTGATGCTTTTGAGACTCTTAGCATGCTTGAAATTGCATAAAACTCGGCAGACACATTACATTTATTAGCCAGTAGACATGTGCAAAGTTTCAGAAACGGGCGTGGTGAGGGCTCAGTAGCGCCACCTTTTGTCAAAAGTGGGGGGATTAGTTTTATCTACAGTTACAAAAATCGGTATGCATATTGTTCTCCTCGAGCTGGACAACTTTCTAATTGACAGTCATTAGCTCCGAACAACACGAAGTCAGATATTTTGGTTTGAATATGGTGAGCCTCTCTCTGAGCCTACGTCTCTGTATGGCAAGCCCTTTTAATATTTAAAAGCTAAGTTTGACTATCCGGAATTAACATTGTAGATATCAACAACGTCTTTCTGACTATCTGCAACACATATCCAGTCTAGCTGTTAAATGTTAAAATGGCTTGCCATATCTCTGTGTCTGTGCCTGTTTTGTGTGTGTGTGTGTGTGTAGGGGAAGGGGGAGGGGGGCTAGATTAACCATTTCACTGCTGTGTGGTTTGGCCTGCATTAAAAAAGAAAATAAATGTCTTAAGCCTTGTATTTTTTAAATAAGTTTTATTAATAAAGTAAAGGCGTTTAACCAGTTTAATTGTAGTGCATAGACAATAGTTTTATATAATTAGTTTATTAATTAAATTAACTCTGTCCATAAACTTGGTCTGAATGTTTGGTCCATAAATCAAACACACTTGCATGTAATAATATGAAACTCGGTACACATATACACCTCATCGGGCCAAACAACTTTCGTGCTCTAAGTTTTAAGCCAGCCCAACAGGAAGTCGTCTATTTTGGTCTGAATGTGGATGTTTTTTCTGTCGATATTGGAACGTGAGTGAAGTACAAAGCCTATAATAAAGAATAGTTTAGCATCCAAATACATCGCAAATGTTAAAACAATTTGATTCGAATGAGAGAGTAATGTGAGCCCAACACAGCTTACTTTCACTTTCGCTTTAAATTATTTCGGTTATTTTATTGTTTATAGTTTTTTTTTATTCTTGTTCTGTTCTGAATATCATTAAATTTAAATGATTGCTTGTGGAATATTTTGAGTGTATCATAAAAGCAGCTCGAGGGAATTCCTTTGGAAGTAGGAATGAACTAAAAAACGTTCGCTCTGTTCTGCTCGCTCATCGTCGTGGACCCGCACCGTTATGAATGCCCGTGTGATGCAGCATAACGCAGCATAATGAACAGGCTGCGATGTCAAGATTGCAATGCTGGAGTGTGTGTGTGTGTGTGTGTGTGTGTGTGTGCGCGCGCGTGCTCTCACTCTCGTGATTAATGAAATTTGACTCCGGTTGCTGATCTTTGCTGCAACTTTCGTTCAGCTCACAATTTAGTAAGCAAACACGTTCAGGTTTTAATTGTAGTGACTAAATGATTTTATTAAACACACACACACACACGGCGAGGGATTATGTCAAAAAAAGGATCAGGAAATGTCTCATATCTTTCTAAAATGTAATTATACACCATTTAATTTTCTATAAAATTATACTAATATTAGAACTAAACCCATTGTATTCCTTTTTTTCAATTTAAGATTTATGTTTAAGTTTAAAAACAGCCAGAATGGTTGTTTAGCCAAAAAAATAAAAAAATAAAAATCATTCATAGTGCTTTACTGCCCTCTTGTGTTCAAAATCAGGTAGGCCAATTGTATTAAATTGTAGGGATGCTAGCCTACTATGGGAATATTTTCCCACCGTGACTCCGCTGGGGGCTTTAAAATCGCTAACTTGAAAGCGAAAGTAACGGACGTCTCCACAAGACGTGCAGCTGTGAGCATTTTCGTTTCATTTTAAAAGAAGCCCCATTTCGGGGGCGGATTTCTTGAATGTATTTTACAAAATCACAATGTTGTGTTTGATTGCGAGTATCCAAAAATAAGTAAACACTTTGCAGTTTGAATGATCTTCTTGAATAAAATGACGGAGTAGCCAATGTTTCCACTGTTCGATCGCGGACGTCCACACGGACATTGATAATGGTGGCGCGTGCAGAGCGCTCGAGGGAATTCCTATGGAAGTAGGAATGAACTAAAAAACGTTCGCTCTGTTCTGCTCGCTCATCGCCGTGGACGCGCACCGTTATGAATGCCAGTGCAGCCGCATACTTTTTAGTGTCACTTTAAAATTAGTGCAATATCGGGGGCCGATTGTTTGAATTGTGAGTTCAATAGTCTATTATTTTTCACGGAAAACACAACAACAAAAGAGTATAATGATAGATTCGCTTAAATAGGCGCTTTTACATAAAATAGCCTATTCCGTCATCATCTTTTCAGTCAGCTCTTCACTCTCGTGATTAATGAAATTTGACTCCTGTTGCTGATATTTGCTGCAACTTTCGTTCAGCTCACAATTTAGTAAGCAAACACGCTTCAAATGTGTTTATTTTATTTTTGTGTATATATATGTGTGTGTATATATATATATATATATATATATATATATATATATATATATATATATAGCCTATGTTTCAAATATGAGTTAATTAATTAACAATCGTTGGAAAGAATGATACTTTTAAACATAACACTAAACCGTCATTAGGTGTCGCCAGGCGACCGTCTTAATGAGCGAGTCATTGATTCATTCGTTCAAACGATTCGTTCGAACGGCTGAGTCATTCATGAATGAGACAGATTATGGATTGGTCGTTGAATCTTTGAGTCAACCGATTCGTTCAAAATGCTGAATCATTCAGTAATGAGAACGCGTTGCTGTGAGATGCTCGATGGTTCTGCTGTGATCGTTGTTGAACTATTTTCGCTGCTGAAACAGAAAAAAAGTCAATATTGCATCTAAAATGTAAGTGATTTGACGTGTGTGTGTGTGTGTGTGTGTGTGTGTGTGTGTGTGTGTGTTTGTGTGTGTGATTGTGTCTGTTACAGTGATTGTTTAACCCTTGTTAAAGTTTAGGATTTGTATTTTTGGATATATATCTTTTTATATATAAAAAAATTGCATACAACCCATATATTTTAAATGTATTGTTTGCTTTAAATTACATTGAGATTTGTATGTTTGGTAATTGAACCTGAACGAATTTTAAATGAATGTGCGATATTTCAGATCATATTTTTGTTTTCCTTAAAATTTGAACTAACACTAACTTTACTCTCATCTGAATGATAGATTATTTATTTATGTATAAAATAAAAACACATTTGATTTTTCTTTTTTAATCAATGTAGAATGTGTAACTGAAAAAATAAACAGATTAGGGCTCTGTTCGAGAACAAGAAATGAAAACCAATGCAATATGATGAATGTCCAAAAGATTTTTTTTGCTTTTAAACTGTGTGTGTGTGTGTGTGTGTGTGTGTAAGAGATTTTGGTTGGGTGACAGTTGTAGTTTACAGTTTGACAAAAGCACAATGTTGTGTTTTATTGCGATTGTACACAAATATAAGTAAACACTTTGTAGTTTGAATAATGTCCTGTATGAACAAAAGGACGGAGTATGTTTTTATGTCTACATTGTTCAATCACGCCTCACACACACACACACACAAAAAAACTATTTTTCTAATCAGATCAGGCAAATATTCTGTCTTGGCACACTTCATATAACTTTCAAACTTGTGTACTTATTTCATGTGTCCATTAAGTCCATGAGACCGTAGGGTGTCTCATTTTTCATTTTAGGTTTAAGAAGGTTGCTCACGCATACTTTGTGGTTGATATGTGCCCTCAATGCACACTTTTGCAGAGCCCACACTGATGCAAGCTCTACAGCACACATCTTCTCAAAGGTCAAAGCGGGGTTACGTTATTGCCCGTCACGCACAGTAACCCTAAAGGCACCGGAGTGGCGGTGCCACCGGCTTGTTATATATATATATATATATATATATATATATAAATATAGCTGCGAGCAGCGATGAAGGGCCAAAGCCGGCGGCCTAAAGGCACCGGGGTTGCGGTGCCACCGGCTTGGGCCTGTAATCGCTGCTCGCAGCTATATTTATTATTATTTTACTACCTTTTGGGCACTTTTGGGGCACTTAACGTGCTCGAAAACTCTTGAAACTTTGCACACGGGTCAGAACCCGCGGCCATCAGAGCCGGGCTGAAGCTGGTACCCGGGCGTGGCAGGGGGGCTCGACAGCGCCCCCTGGAACGGGGTTTGAACACTTGGTCCATAAATCAAACACGCTTGCATGGAATAATATGAAACTCGGTACACGTATAGATCTCATCGGTTCATATATACTTCATGCTCTGATTTTTTACCCCAGCCCAACAGGATGTCGGCTATTTAGGGTTGTTTGGAAAACCCATGCTCAGGAATTCGAAATACTCCTCCTAGAGAATTCAAACACACGGCACGAAACTCGGTCAGCGTGAAGTCAAGACACTGAGGATGAAAAATTGCCAGGGGATTTTTGATATCTCGAACGGTTTGGCCGTGGCGAGGAAACGAATTTATGGCGAGAAACAAGAAACAGGAAGTGTGTTATAACTTCTGCATACATTGACTGATCTTGATGAATCTTCAGCAGTGTGTTCGCTGTAAGAGGACGATCACATGGATGTGACTATTGTGAGTCAAAGTTATAGCGCCACCAAATGGCAGCAGGAAGTGTGTCAAACAAGAAACAGGAAGTGTGTTATAACTTCTGCATACATTGACTGATCTTGATGAATCTTCAGCAGTGTGTTCGCTGTAAGAGGACGATCACATGGATGTGACTATTGTGAGTCAAAGTTATAGCGCCACCAAATGGCAGCAGGAAGTGTGTCACTTTCTAAATGCTTTGAAATCACCCTCTTATTTTTACCCGATTTGCTTCAAACTTTATGTGTATAATGTAAACACACAGCAGATGTAGACCTGTGAAAGGATTATTGATATCTTAGATACTGTTGCCGTGGCAACGCATAAAACTTTATTATTCTTTGTTGATGCTTTTGAGACTCTTAACATGCTTGAAATTGCATGAAACTCGACAGACACATCAGATTTATTAGACATGTGCAAAGTTTCAGAAATGGGCGTGGTGCAGGGGCTCAGTAGCGCCACCTTTTGACAAACGTGGGGGTGTTAGTTTTATAGTTTTACCTACAATCATACAACTCGGTACGCATATTGTTCAGATCAAGCCGGACAACTTTCTAATTAACTGTCATTAGCTCAGACCAACAGGAAGTCAGATATTTTGGTTTGAAAGTGGATGTTTTGGAGAATTTTCTCTTCCTCTCTCTCTGACCCTACGTCTCTCCGTGTGTTTGAGGGGAGGGGGATTTGTCTGCTGAGTGAGAATGCCTTTATTTTTGTTTTTCAAGGTTTTGGGGCCCTTAACGTGCTCGAAAACTCTTGAAACTTTGCACACAGGTCAAAACCCGCGGCCATCAGGGCCGGGCTGAAGCTGGTACCCGGGCGTGGCAGGGGGGCTCGACAGCGCCCCCTGGAACGAGATTCGAACACTTGTCCATATATCAAACATGCTTGCATGTAATAATATGAAACTCGGTACATATTTAGATCTCATGGGGGCCGAACAACTTTCGTGCTCTAAGTTTTACGACAGCTCAACAGGAAGTCAGACATTATGGGTTGTTTGGAAAATGCATGCTTTTATTTTTGATATATGTCTCCTAGAGAATTAATCCAAACACCACGAAACTCGGTCAGCATGAAGTCAAGACATTGAGGATGCTAAATTGCGGACAGATTTTTGATATCTCGAACGGTTTGGCCGTGGCGAGGAAATGAATTTTATGACTAAAAAAGGACACATAAAGTGTGTTATAACTTTGCTCGTTTTACCTACAGTTACAAAACTTCCCACGAATTTTGTTCTCATCAAGCCGATCAATTTTCTAATTTAAAGTCATTAGCTCTGAGCAACAGAAAGTCAGATATTGTAGTTTGAATGGATTTATTGTGCTTCCTGCCATTCTCTGTGAGTGTGTGTGTCTGTGTGGGGAGGGGAGGGAAGGGAAGGGAAGGGAAGGGAAGGGAAGGGAAGGGAAGGGAAGGGAAGGGAAGGGAAGGGAAGGGAAGGGAAGGGGAGGGGAGCGGAGGGGAGCGGAGGGGAGGGGAGGGGAGGGAGGGTTGATGTCTGTGTTTATGTGTGTGTGTGTGTGTGTGGTAGACATGTGCCGGTATTCGGTAATGCGATAAATCGCGGTAATGAATATGCACGATATTGTTATCGCGGCCACTTCAAAATACCGTGAAAAATAATAGATTTGAATTTAGACTTTTAGAACACGCATTAGCTAATTTTCTATCAACCGCTTAAACACTGCGTATATGCTCCGCAAAGCACGTGCGCACTCTGATGTAAACAATCCCCACATGTATAAGCACTGTGTGCACGCGGCGCAGAGCGCACTCTAGTCTAATGTAAACAATCATCACATGGAGTAGAAGCATGGCGGAAGGAGGAACGCTGCCGACGATTTACCCCCCGCAGGGCTGCCAACTCTCACGCATTCAACTTGAGACTCAAGCGCCTTTCAGACAGGACGCAGAATACTCGCGGGGACGTTTTGTTGCTGCGTCGACCAAAGCACGCCGGAGTCAAAGTTCAAAATAGTTCAACTTTTTTCTTTTGAATTTGCAAAATAGCAAATCGCGTTCTGTCTGAAAGCCGCTTTACGGAATTGACACTTTTCACACGCTCTCACGCAGAGAAAAATCGCGGAGCAAAGAGGACACTGACACCGACAGACTAGACAGAGCAGGTTACTTTTGATATGAAAAAAAAAGGTTCTGTCCATTGTGACAGATCGCTGTGCCTCAGTTCAAGTAAACCGATCATCTGTTACTTTTTATTTAAAGATACAGTACAACTTACCTTAAGGTTTATGCCTCATACAAAATGTCGATCAATCAGTGTTTTTCACGGAAAGAGGTCAATAAAACTGCAGGAGAACAGTTATGTCACAGAACGTTACATTTACCTCAGGAAAGCCATTTAATGACCAGCGCTTTAGTTGACTAGAAAAAATTGTCATTTTGCTAAATATGTGCACTTTATTACATATTAATTATATGTTTACTTGTCATTACATAATTGTTATTATAATGAAAACCACATTATATTTAATTTCTCTCTGTTTACAGCATTATGTGAGATATATTTTTTTCTTGAGAAAAATTAACATGCAGACTGTAGCCTACCTAATATTTATCCAAATGAGTCAATATTGAATTAAGATTACAATCAAATACAAGAATTTATTTGAATAATACAAACAGTAACCTACCAGTCATTGTACCATGTAAACATTGTAACACGTTGTCACTAAACTTAATAAAATTCTGTTTAGTTACCATGTTTTGAAAATCACAATTACACATTGTGATGCAAGTTGTTTTTTTAGATACCCGCAATCCATCTGTTTCTCTTGAGCAATTAAAATATCGTGATAATACCGTATACCGTGATAAAAGCTCATTCAATTAATCGCAGCACAAAAATTTGATACCGGCACATGCCTAGTGTGTGGCTGGCTGTATGATTTTTCCTGCATTAAAGGATAAAGAAATCTCTAAGTCCTTGTCTTTTTGCATACTAATTTTGCATTTTTTTAATTACAAAATATGCATATAACCCCCATCTTTTAAATGTATATTTTGCTTTAAATAAAAGTAAGATTGTATTGGTAATTGAAGCTGAATGAATTTAAAATTCATGTGCTATATTTAAATATATTTGTTTTCCTTTTGTAGTTTTAAAACACTAACCTCATTCTCATCTGAATTACAAATATATTTTTTTCTGTATAAAATAATACTCTGATTAAAAAAGAAACATCAAAAGTGTTTTTAGTCGATGTAGAATGTGTAACTTAAAAATAAACAGATTAGTGCTCTGTTTGAGGACAATCCTGTGTGGGGAGGTGGCAGGGGGATTTCTCTATTGGGTGAGATTTAATTTAAATTATTGTTTTTCAAGGTAGCATTCTAATCTGGTAAAGCAAGTAATATTCTCTGTATCTTTATATAAATATACACATATATATGTATATATATATATATATATATATATATATGTGTGTGTGTGTGTGTGTATATATATTTATAGCTACAAGCAGCGATTACAGGCCCAAGCCGGTGGCACCGCAACCCCGGTTATAGCGCCACCAACTGGCAGTAGGAAGTGTGTTACTTTGAAAATGATTTGAAATCACCCTCTTATTTTTACCTGATTTGCTTCAAACTTCACTACTATAATGTAAACACACGGCAGATGTAGACCTGGATGTAGACCTGACCTTTCAGAAGGTTGCTCGCGCATACTTTGTGATTGATTTGTGCCCTCGATGCACACTTTTGCAGAGCCCACACCAATGCAAGCTCTACAGCACACTTCTTTTCGACAGTCAAAGCAGGGTTACGTTTTTTTGCATGTCGTGCACAATAACCCTAAAGGCACCAGGGTGGCGGTGCCACCGGCTTATATATATATATATATATATATATATATATATACTTATATACATACAGACATACATACATACACAATATATATATTTATATATATATATATATTAGGGCCGGGACTCGATTAAAAAAATTACTCTAATTAATTAGAGGCTTTGTAATTAATTAATCGAAATTAATCGCATTTTAATTGCATAAATATTTGACCTGAGAACAGTGAGAAGTAATTTTTTTCACATGGATTTTTAGTATACCATTGAATAATGACTGAATACATAAGCTTAAGCAACAAAATATTGTTTATTTTTGTTCAACCAAGTCCAGCAGACCAGTGTTTTTTGCCATTAAGTGTAGCAATAGCATATTGCTACACTACACTAATAGCAATAGCGAATTCCTTGTTGCAAAGCTTGCACACAACCATGCTCTTATCGACGCTTCCATCCGTTCGTTTTTGTAACAAAATTTCCCATTCACCGGCCAACCAAAGCGATCTCGTCAGCTTCTTCGTCATGAACGCTAGTTGGTGCGCCAGTATAATCGGTCCGCCGAAACTCATCCAGTGAGAAACGTTCCGCGGTGCAAAAATAAGTGCGATTAAAAATGTTTTTTTGTGTAATTAATTAACGCGTTAAAGTCTGTAGTTAATTAATCTTAATTAACGCGTTAAAGTCCCGGCCCTAATATATATATATATATATATATATATATATATATATATATATATATATATATAGCTGCGAGCAGCGATGAAGGGCCAAAGGCGGCGGTACCGCCACCCCGGTGCATTTAGGTAACTAAAGGCACCGGGGTTGCGGTGCCACCGGCTTGGGCCCGTAATCGCTGCTCGCAGCTATATTTATTATTATTATTATTATTATTCTAACGACTATCCGGGCACTTTTGGGGCTCTTAACGTGCACGAAAACTCTTGAAACTTTGCACACAGGTCAGAACCCGCGGCCATCAGGGCCGGGCTGAAGCTGGTACCCGGGCGTGGCAGGGGGGCTCGACAGCGCCCCCTGGAACGAGGTCCGAAAACTTGGTCCATAAATCAAACACGCTTGCATGTAATAATATGAAACTCGGTACACATATAGATCTCATCGGTTTATATATCCTTTGTACTTTTACTTTTTACCCCAGCCCAACAGGAAGTCGGCTATTATGGTTTGTTTGGAAGCGTATGCCCCTGGAATTCGATATACTCCTCCTAGAGAATTCAACCAATCGCAACGAAACTCGGTCAGCATGATGTCAAGACATTGAGGATGAAAAATTGCCAGGGGATTTCTGATATCTCGAACGGTTTGGCCGTGACGAGGAAACGAATTTATTGCGAATAATGGAAACAGGAAGTGTGTTATAACTTCTGCATACATTAACTGATCTTGATGAAACTTCAACAGTGTGTTCGCTGTAAGAGGCCGATCACATGGGTGTGACTATTGTGAGTCAAAGTTATAGCGCCACCAACTGGCAGCAGGAAGTGTGTCACTTTCAAAATACTTTGAAATCACCCTCTTATTTTTACCCGATTTGCTTCAAACTTGATGTGTATAATGTAAATACACGGCAGATGTAGACCTGTGAAAGGATTATTGATATCTTAGATACTGTTGCTATGGCAACGCATCAAACTTTAATATTCTTTTTGGATGCTTTTGAGACTCTTAGCATGCCTGAAATTGCTTAAAATTGCATGAAACTTGACAGACAGATCACATTTATTAGCCAGTAGACATGTGCAAAGTTTCAGAAACGGGCGTGGTGCAGGGGCTCAGTAGCGCCACCTTTTGTGACAAAAGTGTGTGTGGGGGGGGGGGGTTAGTTTCATCTACAGTTACAAAACTTTTTCAACTTGATGAAAATACATTAAAGATGCTAAATTGTGAACGGATATTGAATATCTCAAACGGTTTTGCTATGGCGAGGGATTATGTCAAAAAAAGAATAAGGAAATGTCTCATATCTTTCTAAAATGTAATTATACACCATTTATTTTTATATAAAATTATACAAATATTAGAACTAAACCCATTTTATTCCCTTTTTTCAATTAAAGAATTATGTTTAAGTTTAAAAACAACCAGAATGGTTGTTTAGTCAAAACATTTTACATACATAGTGCTATACTGCCCTCTTGTGTTCAAAATCAGGTAGGCCTATTGGATTTATATATAAATATTATGGATTTTACTATGGGAATATTTTCCCACCGGTCAATCAACGTGTGACACCGCTGGGGGCTTTAAAATCGCTAACTTGGAAGCGAAAGTTAAATAAGTACGTCTGCACAATACATTAATAATGGTGCAGAGTAGAGCGAGCTTTTTCAATTAATTCCTATGGAAGTAGGAATGAACTAAACAACGTTCACTCTGTTCTGCTCGTCCCTCACCTTGGGCGCGCACAGTTATGAATGCCCGTGCAGCCGTGAGCATTTTAGTTTAATTTTAAAATTAGTGCCATTTCGGGGGACGTATTTATTTAACAAAAACACACTGTGTTTTATTGCGAGTGTACACAAATATAAGTAAACACTTTGCAGTTTGAATGATGTCCTGTTTGAAGAAAATGACAGAGTATGTTTTTACGTGTAACACACTGTTCAATCGCGCTGAGCCACCCACACACACACATTCCAGCATTGCAATCTTGATATCGCAAGCCTGTTCATTTATACATATGTGCTATATATATATATATATATATATATATATATATATATATATATATATATATATATATATATATATATATTAGATCAATATATATGTTTTCCTTAAATAATTTTAAAACCTATGCAATATGGTGGATGTCCAAAAGATGGCACTCACAGACTGTTTTTAAATGGGGTTGGATAAATATCTTTTTGCTTTTAAACTGTGTGTGTGTGTGTGTGTGTGTGTGTGTGTGTGCCTTGGTGTCTGTTAGTGACAAGAGTTCAAGCTTAAGTTTAAGGCCTTGTCTTTTTGGATATATATATATATATATATATATATATATATATATATATATATATATATATATATAATTATTATTTTTTCTCCAAAATATTCATATAATCCATATATGTATTTACATGTATTGTTTGCTTTAAATTAAATTAAGATTGTATATTTGGTAATTGAACCTAAATGAATTAAAAATTTATGTGCTATATTTCAGATCAATACAATCAATGTTTTCCTTCATTTTAATCAACACTAACTTTATTCTCATCAGAGTTATACTACCATTAAAAAAACACATTTGATTTTCTATTTTAATCAATGTAGAATGTGTAACTTACTGGAGTAGAAGCATGGCGGAAGGAGGAACGCTGCCGACGATTTACCCCCCGCAGGGCTGCCAACTCTCACGCATTCAACTTGAGACTCAAGCGCCTTTCAGACAGGACGCAGAATACTCGCGGGGACGTTTTGTTGCTGCGTCGACCAAAGCACGCCGGAGTCAAAGTTCAAAATAGTTCAACTTTTTATTTGCAAAATAGCAAATCGCGTTCTGTCTGAAAGCCGCTTTACGGAATTGACACTTTTCACACGCTCTCACGCAGAGAAAAATCGCGGAGCAAAGAGGACACTGACACCGACAGACTAGACAGAGCAGGTTACTTTTGATATGAAAAAAAAAGGTTCTGTCCATTGTGACAGATCGCTGTGCCTCAGTTCAAGTAAACCGATCATCTGTTACTTTTTATTTAAAGATACAGTACAACTTACCTTAAGGTTTATGCCTCATACAAAATGTCGATCAATCAGTGTTTTTCACGGAAAGAGGTCAATAAAACTGCAAGAGAACAGTTATGTCACAGAACGTTACATTTACCTCAGGAAAGCCATTTAATGACCAGCGCTTTAGTTGACTAGAAAAAATTGTCATTTTGCTAAATATGTGCACTTTATTACATATTAATTATATGTTTACTTGTCATTACATAATTGTTATTATAATGAAAACCACATTATATTTAATTTCTCTCTGTTTACAGCATTATGTGAGATATATTTTTTTCTTGAGAAAAATTAACATGCAGACTGTAGCCTACCTAATATTTATCCAAATGAGTCAATATTGAATTAAGATTACAATCAAATACAAGAATTTATTTGAATAATACAAACAGTAACCTACCAGTCATTGTACCATGTAAACATTGTAACACGTTGTCACTAAACTTAATAAAATTCTGTTTAGTTACCATGTTTTGAAAATCACAATTACACATTGTGATGCAAGTTGTTTTTTTAGATACCCGCAATCCATCTGTTTCTCTTGAGCAATTAAAATATCGTGATAATACCGTATACCGTGATAAAAGCTCATTCAATTAATCGCAGCACAAAAATTTGATACCGGCACATGCCTAGTGTGTGGCTGGCTGTATGATTTTTCCTGCATTAAAGGATAAAGAAATCTCTAAGTCCTTGTCTTTTTGCATACTAATTTTGCATTTTTTTAATTACAAAATATGCATATAACCCCCATCTTTTAAATGTATATTTTGCTTTAAATAAAAGTAAGATTGTATTGGTAATTGAAGCTGAATGAATTTAAAATTCATGTGCTATATTTAAATATATTTGTTTTCCTTTTGTAGTTTTAAAACACTAACCTCATTCTCATCTGAATTACAAATATATTTTTTTCTGTATAAAATAATACTCTGATTAAAAAAGAAACATCAAAAGTGTTTTTAGTCGATGTAGAATGTGTAACTTAAAAATAAACAGATTAGTGCTCTGTTTGAGGACAATCCTGTGTGGGGAGGTGGCAGGGGGATTTCTCTATTGGGTGAGATTTAATTTAAATTATTGTTTTTCAAGGTAGCATTCTAATCTGGTAAAGCAAGTAATATTCTCTGTATCTTTATATAAATATACACATATATATGTATATATATATATATATATATATATATATGTGTGTGTGTGTGTGTATATATATTTATAGCTACAAGCAGCGATTACAGGCCCAAGCCGGTGGCACCGCAACCCCGGTTATAGCGCCACCAACTGGCAGTAGGAAGTGTGTTACTTTGAAAATGATTTGAAATCACCCTCTTATTTTTACCTGATTTGCTTCAAACTTCACTACTATAATGTAAACACACGGCAGATGTAGACCTGGATGTAGACCTGACCTTTCAGAAGGTTGCTCGCGCATACTTTGTGATTGATTTGTGCCCTCGATGCACACTTTTGCAGAGCCCACACCAATGCAAGCTCTACAGCACACTTCTTTTCGACAGTCAAAGCAGGGTTACGTTTTTTTGCATGTCGTGCACAATAACCCTAAAGGCACCAGGGTGGCGGTGCCACCGGCTTATATATATATATATATATATATATACTTATATACATACAGACATACATACATACACAATATATATATTTATATATATATATATATTAGGGCCGGGACTCGATTAAAAAAATTACTCTAATTAATTAGAGGCTTTGTAATTAATTAATCGAAATTAATCGCATTTTAATTGCATAAATATTTGACCTGAGAACAGTGAGAAGTAATTTTTTTCACATGGATTTTTAGTATACCATTGAATAATGACTGAATACATAAGCTTAAGCAACAAAATATTGTTTATTTTTGTTCAACCAAGTCCAGCAGACCAGTGTTTTTTGCCATTAAGTGTAGCAATAGCATATTGCTACACTACACTAATAGCAATAGCGAATTCCTTGTTGCAAAGCTTGCACACAACCATGCTCTTATCGACGCTTCCATCCGTTCGTTTTTGTAACAAAATTTCCCATTCACCGGCCAACCAAAGCGATCTCGTCAGCTTCTTCGTCATGAACGCTAGTTGGTGCGCCAGTATAATCGGTCCGCCGAAACTCATCCAGTGAGAAACGTTCCGCGGTGCAAAAATAAGTGCGATTAAAAATGTTTTTTTGTGTAATTAATTAACGCGTTAAAGTCTGTAGTTAATTAATCTTAATTAACGCGTTAAAGTCCCGGCCCTAATATATATATATATATATATATATATATATATATATATATATATATATATATAGCTGCGAGCAGCGATGAAGGGCCAAAGGCGGCGGTACCGCCACCCCCGGTGCATTTAGGTAACTAAAGGCACCGGGGTTGCGGTGCCACCGGCTTGGGCCCGTAATCGCTGCTCGCAGCTATATTTATTATTAGGGCCCAAGCCCTGAAAGGGCGAAGGCCCTATTGTTTTCCTTAGGATTATTTTTTTTTTTTTTCTCTTTTATTTTTCTTACGACTATTCGGGCACTTTTGGGGCTCTTAACGTGCACGAAAACTCTTGAAACTTTGCACACGGGTCAGAACCCGCGGCCATCAGGGCCGGGCTGAAGATGGTACCCGGGCGTGGCAGGGGGGCTCGACAGCGCCCCCTGGAACGGGGTCCGAAAACTTGGTCCATAAATCAAACACGCTTGCATGTAAGAATATGAAACTCAGTACACATATAGATCTCATCGGTTCATATATACTTCATGCTCTTACTTTTTACCCCAGCCCAACAGGAAGTCGGCTATTTAGGGTTGTTTGTAAAACGCATGCAATGGAATTTAAAGTACTTCTCCTAGAGAATTCAAAGAAATGCCACGAAACTCGGTCAGCATGAAGTCAAGACATTGAGGATGAAAAATTGCCAGGGGATTTTTGATATCTCGAACGGTTTGGCCGTGGCGAGGAAACGAATTTATGGCGAGAAACGTGAAACAGGAAGTGTGTTATAACTTCAGCATACATTAACTGATCTTAATGAAACTTCAGCAGTGTGTTCGTTGTAAGAGGACGATCACATGGATGTGACTATTGTGAGTCAAAGTTATAGCGCCACCAACTGGCAGCAGGAAGTGTGTCACTTTCAAAATGCTTTGAAATCACCCTCTTATTTTAACCCGATTTGCAAAGTAGACATGTGCAAAGTTTCAGAAACGGGCGTGGTGCAGGGGCTCAGTAGCGCCACCTTTTGACAAAAGTGGGGGTGTTAGTTCTATAGTTTTACCTACAATCATAAAACTCGGTACGCATATTGTTCAGATCAAGCCGGACAACTTTCTAATTTACTGTCATTAGCTCAGACCAAGAGGGAGTCAGATATTTTAGTTTGAATGTGGATGTTTCTGAGAATTTTCTCTCCCTCTCTTTCCGTCTCTGTGTGTGAGGGATTTGTCTATTGATTTTAATGCATTTCAAGGTTTCAGGGGATTTTGGGACTCTTAACGTGCTCAAAAACTTTTGAAATTTTGCACACAGGTCAGAACCCACGGCCATCAGGGCCGGGCTGAAGCTGGTACCCGGGCGTGGCAGGGGGGCTCAACAGCGCCCCCTTGAACGGGGTCCGACAATTTGGTCCATATATTCAACACGCTTGCATGAATTAATATGAAACTCAGTACACATATAGATCTCATCGGGCCAAACATTTTACCCCTGGTCAAGTTTTACGCCAGCCCAACAGGAAGTCGGCTATTATGGGTTGTTTGGAAAACGCTTGCTGTGGAATTTGAAGTACTACTCCTAGGCAATTCATTCAATCATCGCCAAACTAGGCGTGCATGAAGTCAAGACATTGAGGATGCTAAATTGCTGACGGATTTTTGATATCTCGAACGGTTTGGCCGTGGCGAGGAAATGAATTTTCATGACTAAAAAAGGACATATAAAGTGTGTTATAACTTAGTTAGATTTACCTACAGTTACAAAACTCAGCTTGTATATTCTTCTCCTCAAGCCAAACAACTTTCTAATTTACAGTCAATAGCTCCAACCCTCAGAAAGTCAGATATTGTGGTTTGAATGTGGATTTCATGAAATGGTATCTCTCTCTGTCACTCTTTGACAGAGAGAGGGCCCCCTCCCATTCTATGTGTGTGTGTGTGTGTGGCTGTCTGTGTGGGGAGGGAGGGGGAGGGAGGGCTGGTGTCTGTGTTTATATGTGTGTGTGTGGCTGGCTGGCTGTTACAGTGACATGATATTAAGCCTTTCATTGCTGTGTGATTTTTCCTGCATTAAAGGATAAAGAAATCTCTAAGGCCTTGTCTTTTTGCATAACAATTTTGTATTTTTTTTAAATTACAAAATATGCACAGAACCAAGATCTTTTAAATGTATAGTTTGCTTTAAATAAAATTAAGATTGTATTGGTAATTGAAGCTGAATGAATTTAAAATGAATGTGCTATATTTCAGAACAATATATTTGTTTTCCTTTAAATTGTAAAACACTAACTTTATTCTCATCTGAATTATAAATAATTTATTCCTGTATAAAATAAAAACACATTTGAATTTTTCTTTTTTAATCAATGTAGAATGTGTAATTGAAAAATAAACAGATTAGGGCTCTGAGGACAATAAATGAAAATCAATGCGATGTGGTGAATGTCCAAAAGATGGCACCCACAGACTGTTTTAAATGGGGTTGGATAAATATTTTTTGCTTTTAGACAGTGTGTGCGTGTGATTTTAGTTTGGTGACAGTTGTAGGTTACAGTTTGACAAGAGTTTATAGTTTGAAAAAAGCACTTTGTTGTGTTTTATTGGACGGAGTATGTTTTTATGTGTAACAGTTCAATCGCACCCGCACCTCACACACACACACACACACACACACACACACACACACACATATTGAAACCTGAGTGAAGTACAAAGCCCATAATAAAGAATAGTTTAGCATCCAAATACATCGCAAATGTTGAAACAGTTTGATTCTAATGAGAGAGTTACGTGAGCCAAACACCACTTACTTTCACTTTCGCTTTCAATTATTTCGGTTAATTCTTAATTATAGTTTTTTTGAATTCTTGTTCTGTTCTGAATATCATTAAATTTAAAGAATTGCTTGTGTAATATTTTGAGTGTATCATCAAAACAGAATAATTCTCTCGGTTTAGTGATTCCCTAGTTTTTTTTATTGTTTTCATTGTTCTCAGGTAAGGCAAGTGAGATATATATATATATATATATATATATATATATATATATATATATATATATATAAAAATATATATATATATATATGTATTTTTTATATATATATATATAATTTATATATATATATATATATATATATATATATATATATATAAATATAGCTGCGAGCAGCGATGAAGGGCCAAAGCCGGCGGCACCGCCACCCCGGTGCCTTTAGGTAACTAAAGGAACCAGGGTTGCGGTGCCACCGGCTTGGGCCCGTAATCGCTGCTCGCAGCTATATTTATTATTATTATTATTCTAACGACTATCCGGGCACTTTTGGGGCTCTTAACGTGCACGAAAACTCTTGAAACTTTGCACACAGGTCAGAACCCGCGGCCATCAGGGCCGGGCTGAAGCTGGTACCCGGGCGTGGCAGGGGGGCTCGACAGCGCCCCCTGGAACGAGGTCCGAAAACTTGGTCCATAAATCAAACACGCTTGCATGTAATAATATGAAACTCGGTACACATATAGATCTCATCGGTTTATATATCCTTTGTACTTTTACTTTTTACCCCAGCCCAACAGGAAGTCGGCTATTATGGTTTGTTTGGAAGCGTATGCCCCTGGAATTCGATATACTCCTCCTAGAGAATTCAACCAATCGCAACGAAACTCGGTCAGCATGATGTCAAGACATTGAGGATGAAAAATTGCCAGGGGATTTCTGATATCTCGAACGGTTTGGCCGTGACGAGGAAACGAATTTATTGCGAATAATGGAAACAGGAAGTGTGTTATAACTTCTGCATACATTAACTGATCTTGATGAAACTTCAACAGTGTGTTCGCTGTAAGAGGCCGATCACATGGGTGTGACTATTGTGAGTCAAA